>JALIGW010000396.1:0-44525 GCA_023053685.1 Diadophis punctatus similis
AGGAATATGTGTTTCATTTTCATTTCTGAGGTGTTTGTCAAAAGTCATATTTTTGGCTGTATTGAGTCCTAAGGCGAATGCTGTGTTAGACTTTGGGCTAGCTCTTCAGGGTAGGCTCGGAATCGAAAATCAAGCAAGAATTTGGCTTTCCAGCCCGTGGGGAACAGGAATATGTGTTTCTTTTTCATTTCTGAGGTGTTTGTCAAAAGTGATGTTTTTGGGCTGAATTGAGAAATAAGGCGAATGCTGTGTTAGACCGTGAGCTAGCTCTTCAGGGTAGGCTCGGAATCGAAAATCAAGCGAGAATTTGGCTTTCCAGCCCATGGGGAACAGGAATATGTGTTTCATTTTCATTTCTGAGGTGTTTGTCAAAAGTCATGTTTTTTTGGCTGTATTGAGTCCTAAGGCGAATGCAGTTAGACTTTGGGCTAGCTCTTCAGGATAGGCTCAGAATCGAAAATCAAGCGAGAATTCGGCTTTCCAGCTCGTGGGGAACAGGAATATGTGTTTCTTTTTCATTTCTGAGGTGTTTTTCAAAAGTGATGTTTTTGGGCTGAATTTAGAAATTAGGCGAATGCTGTGTTAGACCTTGGGCTAGCTCTTCAGGAAAAGGTCGGAATCAAAAATCAAGCGAGAATTTGGCTTTCCGGCCTGTGGGGAACAGGAATATGTGTTTCATTTTCATTTCTGAGGTGTTTGTCAAAAGTCATATTTTTGGCTGTATTGAGTCCTAAGGCGAATGCTGTGTTAGACTTTGGGCTAGCTCTTCAGGGTAGGCTCGGAATCGAAAATCAAGCAAGAATTTGGCTTTCCAGCCTGTGGGGAACAGGAATATGTGTTTCTTTTTCATTTCTGAGGTGTTTTTCAAAAGTGATGTTTTTGGGCTGAATTTAGAAATTAGGCGAATGCTGTGTTAGACCTTGGGCTAGCTCTTCAGGAAAAGGTCGGAATCAAAAATCAAGCGAGAATTTGGCTTTCCGGCCTGTGGGGAACAGGAATATGTGTTTCATTTTCATTTCTGAGGTGTTTGTCAAAAGTCATGTTTTTTGGCTGTATTGAGTCCTAAGGCGAATGCAGTTAGACTTTGGGCTAGCTCTTCAGGGTAGGCTCAGAATTGAAAATCAAGCGAGAATTCGGCTTTCCAGCCCGTGGGGAACAGGAATATGTGTTTCTTTTTCATTTCTGAGGTGTTTTTCAAAAGTGATGTTTTTGGGCTGAATTTAGAAATTAGGCGAATGCTGTGTTAGACCTTGGGCTAGCTCTTCAGGAAAAGGTCGGAATCAAAAATCAAGCGAGAATTTGGCTTTCCGGCCTGTGGGGAACAGGAATATGTGTTTCATTTTCATTTCTGAGGTGTTTGTCAAAAGTCATATTTTTGGCTGTATTGAGTCCTAAGGCGAATGCTGTGTTAGACTTTGGGCTAGCTCTTCAGGGTAGGCTCGGAATCGAAAATCAAGCAAGAATTTGGCTTTCCAGCCCGTGGGGAACAGGAATATGTGTTTCTTTTTCATTTCTGAGGTGTTTGTCAAAAGTGATGTTTTTGGGCTGAATTGAGAAATAAGGCGAATGCTGTGTTAGACCGTGAGCTAGCTCTTCAGGGTAGGCTCGGAATCGAAAATCAAGCGAGAATTCGGCTTTCCAGCCCGTGGGGAACAGGAATATGTGTTTCATTTTCATTTCTGAGGTGTTTGTCAAAAGTCATGTTTTTTGGCTGTATTGAGTCCTAAGGCGAATGCAGTGTTAGACTTTGGGCTAGCTCTTCAGGGTAGGCTCAGAATCGAAAATCAAGCGAGAATTCGGCTTTCCAGCCCGTGGGGAACAGGAATATGTGTTTCATTTTCATTTCTGAGGTGTTTGTCAAAAGTGATGTTTTTGGGCTGAATTGAGAAATAAGGCGAATGCTGTGTTAGACCTTGAGCTAGCTCTTCAGGGTAGGCTCGGAATCGAAAATCAAGCGAGAATTCGGCTTTCCAGCCTGTGGGGAACAGGAATATGTGTTTCTTTTTCATTTCTGAGGTGTTTGTCAAAAGTGATATTTTTGGCTGTATTGAGTCCTAAGGCGAATGCTGTGTTAGACTTTGGGCTAGCTCTTCAGGGTAGGCTCGGAATCGAAAATCAAGCGAGAATTCGGCTTTCCAGCCCATGGGGAACTGGAATATGTGTTTCATTTTCATTTCTGAGGTGTTTGTCAAAAGTCATGTTTTTTGGCTGTATTGAGTCCTAAGGCGAATGCAGTGTTAGACTTTGGGCTAGCTCTTCAGGGTAGGCTCAGAATCGAAAATCAAGCGAGAATTCGGCTTTCCAGCCCGTGGGGAACAGGAATATGTGTTTCATTTTCATTTCTGAGGTGTTTGTCAAAAGTGATGTTTTTGGGCTGAATTGAGAAATAAGGCGAATGCTGTGTTAGACCTTGAGCTAGCTCTTCAGGGTAGGCTCGGAATCGAAAATCAAGCGAGAATTCGGCTTTCCAGCCCGTGGGGAACAGGAATATGTGTTTCATTTTCATTTCTGAGGTGTTTGTCAAAAGTCATGTTTTTTGGCTGTATTGAGTCCTAAGGCGAATGCAGTTAGACTTTGGGCTAGCTCTTCAGGGTAGGCTCAGAATCGAAAATCAAGCGAGAATTCGGCTTTCCAGCTCGTGGGGAAGAGGAATATGTGTTTCTTTTTTCATTTCTGAGGTGTTTTTCAAAAGTGATGTTTTTGGGCTGAATTTAGAAATTAGGCGAATGCTGTGTTAGACCTTGGGCTAGCTCTTCAGGAAAAGGTCGGAATCAAAAATCAAGCGAGAATTTGGCTTTCCGGCCTGTGGGGAACAGGAATATGTGTTTCATTTTCATTTCTGAGGTGTTTGTCAAAAGTCATATTTTTGGCTGTATTGAGTCCTAAGGCGAATGCTGTGTTAGACTTTGGGCTAGCTCTTCAGGGTAGGCTCGGAATCGAAAATCAAGCAAGAATTTGGCTTTCCAGCCCGTGGGGAACAGGAATATGTGTTTCTTTTTCATTTCTGAGGTGTTTGTCAAAAGTGATGTTTTTGGGCTGAATTGAGAAATAAGGCGAATGCTGTGTTAGACCGTGAGCTAGCTCTTCAGGGTAGGCTCGGAATCGAAAATCAAGCGAGAATTCGGCTTTCCAGCCCATGGGGAACAGGAATATGTGTTTCATTTTCATTTCTGAGGTGTTTGTCAAAAGTCATGTTTTTTGGCTGTATTGAGTCCTAAGGCGAATGCAGTTAGACTTTGGGCTAGCTCTTCAGGGTAGGCTCAGAATCGAAAATCAAGCGAGAATTCGGCTTTCCAGCTCGTGGGGAACAGGAATATGTGTTTCTTTTTCATTTCTGAGGTGTTTTTCAAAAGTGATGTTTTAGGGCTGAATTTAGAAATTAGGCGAATGCTGTGTTAGACCTTGGGCTAGCTCTTCAGGAAAAGGTCGGAATCAAAAATCAAGCGAGAATTTGGCTTTCCGGCCTGTGGGGAACAGGAATATGTGTTTCATTTTCATTTCTGAGGTGTTTGTCAAAAGTCATATTTTTGGCTGTATTGAGTCCTAAGGCGAATGCTGTGTTAGACTTTGGGCTAGCTCTTCAGGGTAGGCTCGGAATCGAAAATCAAGCGAGAATTTGGCTTTCCAGCCTGTGGGGAACAGGAATATGTGTTTCTTTTTCATTTCTGAGGTGTTTTTCAAAAGTGATGTTTTTGGGCTGAATTTAGAAATTAGGCGAATGCTGTGTTAGACCTTGGGCTAGCTCTTCAGGAAAAGGTCGGAATCAAAAATCAAGCGAGAATTTGGCTTTCCGGCCTGTGGGGAACAGGAATATGTGTTTCATTTTCATTTCTGAGGTGTTTGTCAAAAGTCATGTTTTTTGGCTGTATTGAGTCCTAAGGCGAATGCAGTTAGACTTTGGGCTAGCTCTTCAGGGTAGGCTCAGAATTGAAAATCAAGCGAGAATTCGGCTTTCCAGCCCGTGGGGAACAGGAATATGTGTTTCTTTTTCATTTCTGAGGTGTTTTTCAAAAGTGATGTTTTTGGGCTGAATTTAGAAATTAGGCGAATGCTGTGTTAGACCTTGGGCTAGCTCTTCAGGAAAAGGTCGGAATCAAAAATCAAGCGAGAATTTGGCTTTCCGGCCTGTGGGGAACAGGAATATGTGTTTCATTTTCATTTCTGAGGTGTTTGTCAAAAGTCATATTTTTGGCTGTATTGAGTCCTAAGGCGAATGCTGTGTTAGACTTTGGGCTAGCTCTTCAGGGTAGGCTCGGAATCGAAAATCAAGCAAGAATTTGGCTTTCCAGCCCGTGGGGAACAGGAATATGTGTTTCTTTTTCATTTCTGAGGTGTTTGTCAAAAGTGATGTTTTTGGGCTGAATTGAGAAATAAGGCGAATGCTGTGTTAGACCGTGAGCTAGCTCTTCAGGGTAGGCTCGGAATCGAAAATCAAGCGAGAATTCGGCTTTCCAGCCCGTGGGGAACAGGAATATGTGTTTCATTTTCATTTCTGAGGTGTTTGTCAAAAGTCATGTTTTTTGGCTGTATTGAGTCCTAAGGCGAATGCAGTGTTAGACTTTGGGCTAGCTCTTCAGGGTAGGCTCAGAATCGAAAATCAAGCGAGAATTCGGCTTTCCAGCCCGTGGGGAACAGGAATATGTGTTTCATTTTCATTTCTGAGGTGTTTGTCAAAAGTGATGTTTTTGGGCTGAATTGAGAAATAAGGCGAATGCTGTGTTAGACCTTGAGCTAGCTCTTCAGGGTAGGCTCGGAATCGAAAATCAAGCGAGAATTCGGCTTTCCAGCCTGTGGGGAACAGGAATATGTGTTTCTTTTTCATTTCTGAGGTGTTTGTCAAAAGTGATATTTTTGGCTGTATTGAGTCCTAAGGCGAATGCTGTGTTAGACTTTGGGCTAGCTCTTCAGGGTAGGCTCGGAATCGAAAATCAAGCGAGAATTCGGCTTTCCAGCCCATGGGGAACTGGAATATGTGTTTCATTTTCATTTCTGAGGTGTTTGTCAAAAGTCATGTTTTTTGGCTGTATTGAGTCCTAAGGCGAATGCAGTGTTAGACTTTGGGCTAGCTCTTCAGGGTAGGCTCAGAATCGAAAATCAAGCGAGAATTCGGCTTTCCAGCCCGTGGGGAACAGGAATATGTGTTTCATTTTCATTTCTGAGGTGTTTGTCAAAAGTGATGTTTTTGGGCTGAATTGAGAAATCAGGCGAATGCTGTGTTAGACCTTGAGCTAGCTCTTCAGGGTAGGCTCGGAATCGAAAATCAAGCGAGAATTCGGCTTTCCAGCCTGTGGGGAACAGGAATATGTGTTTCTTTTTCATTTCTGAGGTGTTTTTCAAAAGTGATGTTTTTGGGCTGAATTTAGAAATTAGGCGAATGCTGTGTTAGACCTTGGGCTAGCTCTTCAGGAAAAGGTCGGAATCAAAAATCAAGCGAGAATGGCTTTCCGGCCTGTGGGGAACAGGAATATGTGTTTCATTTTCATTTCTGAGGTGTTTTGTCAAAAGTCATATTTTTGGCTGTTATTGAGTCCTAAGGCGAATTGCTGTGTTAGACTTTGGGCTAGCTCTTCAGGGTAGGCTCGGGAATCGAAAATCAAGCGAGAATTTGGCTTCCAGCCTGTGGGGAACAGGAATATGTGTTTCTTTTTCATTTCTGAGGTGTTTTTCAAAAGTGATGTTTTTGGGCTGAATTAGAAATTAGGCGAATGCTGTGTTAGACCTTGGGCTAGCTCTTCAGGAAAAGGTCGGAATCAAAAATCAAGCGAGAATTTGGCTTCCGGCCTGTGGGGAACAGGAATATGTGTTTTCATTTTCATTTCTGAGGTGTTTGTCAAAAGTCATGTTTTTTGGCTGTATTGAGTCCTAAGGCGAATGCAGTTAGACTTTGGGCTAGCTCTTCAGGGTAGGCTCAGAATCGAAAATCAAGCGAGAATTCGGCTTTCCAGCCCGTGGGGAACAGGAATATTTGTTTCTTTTTCATTTCTGAGGTGTTTTTCAAAAGTGATGTTTTTTGGGCTGAATTTAGAATTAGGCGAATGCTGTGTTAGACCTTGGGCTAGCTCTTCAGGAAAAGGTCGGAATCAAAAATCAAGCGAGAATTTGGCTTTCCGGCCTGTGGGGAACAGGAATATGTGTTTCATTTTCATTTCTGAGGTGTTTGTCAAAAGTGATGTTTTTGGGCTTGAATTGAGAAATAAGGCGAATGCTGTGTTTGACCTTGAGCTAGCTCTTCAGGGTAGGCTCGGAATCGAAAATCAAGCGGAGAATTCGGCTTTCCAGCCTGTGGGGAACAGGAATATGTGTTTCTTTTTCATTTCTGAGGTGTTTGTCAAAAGTGATGTTTTTGGGCTGAATTGAGAAATAAGGCGAATGCTGTGTTGGACCGTGAGCTAGCTCTTCAGGGTAGGCTCAGAATCGAAAATCAAGTGAGAATTCGGCTTTCCAGCCTGTGGGGAACAGGAATATGTGTTTCATTTTCATTTCTGAGGTGTTTGTCAAAAGTCATGTTTTTTGGCTGTATTGAGTTCTAAGGCGAATGCAGTGTTAGACTTTGGGCTAGCTCTTCAGGGTAGGCTCGGAATCGAAAATCAAGCAAGAATTTGGCTTTCCAGCCCGTGGGGAACAGGAATATGTGTTTCTTTTTCATTTCTGAGGTGTTTGTCAAAAGTGATGTTTTTGGGCTGAATTGAGAAATAAGGCGAATGCTGTGTTAGACCGTGAGCTAGCTCTTCAGGGTAGGCTCGGAATCGAAAATCAAGCGAGAATTTGGCTTTCCAGCCCATGGGGAACAGGAATATGTGTTTCATTTTCATTTCTGAGGTGTTTGTCAAAAGTCATGTTTTTTGGCTGTATTGAGTCCTAAGGCGAATGCAGTTAGACTTTGGGCTAGCTCTTCAGGGTAGGCTCAGAATCGAAAATCAAGCGAGAATTCGGCTTTCCAGCTCGTGGGGAACAGGAATATGTGTTTCTTTTTCATTTCTGAGGTGTTTTTCAAAAGTGATGTTTTTGGGCTGAATTTAGAAATTAGGCGAATGCTGTGTTAGACCTTGGGCTAGCTCTTCAGGAAAAGGTCGGAATCAAAAATCAAGTGAGAATTTGGCTTTCCGGCCTGTGGGGAACAGGAATATGTGTTTCATTTTCATTTCTGAGGTGTTTGTCAAAAGTCATATTTTTGGCTGTATTGAGTCCTAAGGCGAATGCTGTGTTAGACTTTGGGCTAGCTCTTCAGGGTAGGCTCGGAATCGAAAATCAAGCAAGAATTTGGCTTTCCAGCCCGTGGGGAACAGGAATATGTGTTTCTTTTTCATTTCTGAGGTGTTTGTCAAAAGTGATGTTTTTGGGCTGAATTGAGAAATAAGGCGAATGCTGTGTTAGACCGTGAGCTAGCTCTTCAGGGTAGGCTCGGAATCGAAAATCAAGCGAGAATTTGGCTTTCCAGCCCATGGGGAACAGGAATATGTGTTTCATTTTCATTTCTGAGGTGTTTGTCAAAAGTCATGTTTTTTGGCTGTATTGAGTCCTAAGGCGAATGCAGTTAGACTTTGGGCTAGCTCTTCAGGGTAGGCTCAGAATCGAAAATCAAGCGAGAATTCGGCTTTCCAGCTCGTGGGGAACAGGAATATGTGTTTCTTTTTCATTTCTGAGGTGTTTTTCAAAAGTGATGTTTTAGGGCTGAATTTAGAAATTAGGCGAATGCTGTGTTAGACCTTGGGCTAGCTCTTCAGGAAAAGGTCGGAATCAAAAATCAAGCGAGAATTTGGCTCTCCGGCCTGTGGGGAACAGGAATATGTGTTTCATTTTCATTTCTGAGGTGTTTGTCAAAAGTCATATTTTTGGCTGTATTGAGTCCTAAGGCGAATGCTGTGTTAGACTTTGGGCTAGCTCTTCAGGGTAGGCTCGGAATCGAAAATCAAGCGAGAATTTGGCTTTCCAGCTTGTGGGGAACAGGAATATGTGTTTCTTTTTCATTTCTGAGGTGTTTTTCAAAAGTGATGTTTTTGGGCTGAATTTAGAAATTAGGCGAATGCTGTGTTAGACCTTGGGCTAGCTCTTCAGGAAAAGGTCGGAATCAAAAATCAAGCGAGAATTTGGCTTTCCGGCCTGTGGGGAACAGGAATATGTGTTTCATTTTCATTTCTGAGGTGTTTGTCAAAAGTCATGTTTTTTGGCTGTATTGAGTCCTAAGGCGAATGCAGTTAGACTTTGGGCTAGCTCTTCAGGGTAGGCTCAGAATCGAAAATCAAGCGAGAATTCGGCTTTCCAGCCCGTGGGGAACAGGAATATGTGTTTCTTTTTCATTTCTGAGGTGTTTTTCAAAAGTGATGTTTTTGGGCTGAATTTAGAAATTAGGCGAATGCTGTGTTAGACCTTGGGCTAGCTCTTCAGGAAAAGGTCGGAATCAAAAATCAAGCGAGAATTTGGCTTTCCGGCCTGTGGGGAACAGGAATATGTGTTTCATTTTCATTTCTGAGGTGTTTTTCAAAAGTGATGTTTTTGGGCTGAATTGAGAAATAAGGCGAATGCTGTGTTAGACCTTGAGCTAGCTCTTCAGGGTAGGCTCGGAATCGAAAATCAAGCGAGAATTCGGCTTTCCAGCCTGTGGGGAACAGGAATATGTGTTTCTTTTTCATTTCTGAGGTGTTTGTCAAAAGTGATGTTTTTGGGCTGAATTGAGAAATAAGGCGAATGCTGTGTTAGACCTTGAGCTAGCTCTTCAGGGTAGGCTCGGAATCGAAAATCAAGCGAGAATTCGGCTTTCCAGCCTGTGGGGAACAGGAATATGTGTTTCTTTTTCATTTCTGAGGTGTTTGTCAAAAGTGATATTTTTGGCTGTATTGAGTCCTAAGGCGAATGCTGTGTTAGACTTTGGGCTAGCTCTTCAGGGTAGGCTCGGAATCGAAAATCAAGCGAGAATTCGGCTTTCCAGCCCATGGGGAACTGGAATATGTGTTTCATTTTCATTTCTGAGGTGTTTGTCAAAAGTCATGTTTTTTGGCTGTATTGAGTCCTAAGGCGAATGCAGTGTTAGACTTTGGGCTAGCTCTTCAGGGTAGGCTCAGAATCGAAAATCAAGCGAGAATTCGGCTTTCCAGCCCGTGGGGAACAGGAATATGTGTTTCATTTTCATTTCTGAGGTGTTTGTCAAAAGTGATGTTTTTGGGCTGAATTGAGAAATAAGGCGAATGCTGTGTTAGACCTTGAGCTAGCTCTTCAGGGTAGGCTCGGAATCGAAAATCAAGCGAGAATTCGGCTTTCCAGCCTGTGGGGAACAGGAATATGTGTTTCTTTTTCATTTCTGAGGTGTTTGTCAAAAGTGATGTTTTTGGGCTGAATTGAGAAATAAGGCGAATGCTGTGTTGGACCGTGAGCTAGCTCTTCAGGGTAGGCTCAGAATCGAAAATCAAGTGAGAATTCGGCTTTCCAGCCTGTGGGGAACAGGAATATGTGTTTCATTTTCATTTCTGAGGTGTTTGTCAAAAGTCATGTTTTTTGGCTGTATTGAGTTCTAAGGCGAATGCAGTGTTAGACTTTGGGCTAGCTCTTCAGGGTAGGCTCGGAATCGAAAATCAAGCGAGAATTCGGCTTTCCAGCCCGTGGGGAACAGGAATATGTCTTTCTTTTTCATTTCTGAGGTGTTTTTCAAAAGTGATGTTTTTGGGCTGAATTTAGAAATTAGGCGAATGCTGTGTTAGACCTTGGGCTAGCTCTTCAGGAAAAGGTCGGAATCAAAAATCAAGCGAGAATTTGGCTTTCCGGCCTGTGGGGAACAGGAATATGTGTTTCATTTTCATTTCTGAGGTGTTTGTCAAAAGTCATATTTTTGGCTGTATTGAGTCCTAAGGCGAATGCTGTGTTAGACTTTGGGCTAGCTCTTCAGGGTAGGCTCGGAATCGAAAATCAAGCAAGAATTTGGCTTTCCAGCCCGTGGGGAACAGGAATATGTGTTTCTTTTTCATTTCTGAGGTGTTTGTCAAAAGTGATGTTTTTGGGCTGAATTGAGAAATAAGGCGAATGCTGTGTTAGACCGTGAGCTAGCTCTTCAGGGTAGGCTCGGAATCGAAAATCAAGCGAGAATTCGGCTTTCCAGCCCATGGGGAACAGGAATATGTGTTTCATTTTCATTTCTGAGGTGTTTGTCAAAAGTCATGTTTTTTGGCTGTATTGAGTCCTTAGGCGAATGCACTGTTAGACTTTGGGCTAGCTCTTCAGGGTAGGCTCGGAATCGAAAATCAAGCGAGAATTCGGCTTTCCAGCCCATGGGGAACAGGAATATGTGTTTCATTTTCATTTCTGAGGTGTTTGTCAAAAGTCATGTTTTTTGGCTGTATTGAGTCCTAAGGCGAATGCAGTGTTAGACTTTGGGCTAGCTCTTCAGGGTAGGCTCAGAATCGAAAATCAAGCGAGAATTCGGCTTTCCAGCCCGTGGGGAACAGGAATATGTGTTTCATTTTCATTTCTGAGGTGTTTGTCAAAAGTGATGTTTTTGGGCTGAATTGAGAAATAAGGCGAATGCTGTGTTAGACCTTGAGCTAGCTCTTCAGGGTAGGCTCGGAATCGAAAATCAAGCGAGAATTCGGCTTTCCAGCCTGTGGGGAACAGGAATATGTGTTTCTTTTTCATTTCTGAGGTGTTTGTCAAAAGTGATGTTTTTGGGCTGAATTGAGAAATAAGGCGAATGCTGTGTTGGACCGTGAGCTAGCTCTTCAGGGTAGGCTCAGAATCGAAAATCAAGTGAGAATTCGGCTTTCCAGCCTGTGGGGAACAGGAATATGTCTTTCATTTTCATTTCTGAGGTGTTTGTCAAAAGTCATGTTTTTTGGCTGTATTGAGTTCTAAGGCGAATGCAGTGTTAGACTTTGGGCTAGCTCTTCAGGGTAGGCTCGGAATCGAAAATCAAGCGAGAATTCGGCTTTCCAGCCCGTGGGGAACAGGAATATGTGTTTCTTTTTCATTTCTGAGGTGTTTTTCAAAAGTGATGTTTTTGGGCTGAATTTAGAAATTAGGCGAATGCTGTGTTAGACCTTGGGCTAGCTCTTCAGGAAAAGGTCGGAATCAAAAATCAAGCGAGAATTTGGCTTTCCGGCCTGTGGGGAACAGGAATATGTGTTTCATTTTCATTTCTGAGGTGTTTGTCAAAAGTCATATTTTTGGCTGTATTGAGTCCTAAGGCGAATGCTGTGTTAGACTTTGGGCTAGCTCTTCAGGGTAGGCTCGGAATCGAAAATCAAGCAAGAATTTGGCTTTCCAGCCCGTGGGGAACAGGAATATGTGTTTCATTTTCATTTCTGAGGTGTTTGTCAAAAGTCATGTTTTTTGGCTGTATTGAGTCCTAAGGCGAATGCAGTGTTAGACTTTGGGCTAGCTCTTCAGGGTAGGCTCAGAATCGAAAATCAAGCGAGAATTCGGCTTTCCAGCCCGTGGGGAACAGGAATATGTGTTTCATTTTCATTTCTGAGGTGTTTGTCAAAAGTGATGTTTTTGGGCTGAATTGAGAAATAAGGCGAATGCTGTGTTAGACCTTGAGCTAGCTCTTCAGGGTAGGCTCGGAATCGAAAATCAAGCAAGAATTCGGCTTTCCAGCCTGTGGGGAACAGGAATATGTGTTTCTTTTTCATTTCTGAGGTGTTTGTCAAAAGTGATATTTTTGGCTGTATTGAGTCCTAAGGCGAATGCTGTGTTAGACTTTGGGCTAGCTCTTCAGGGTAGGCTCGGAATCGAAAATCAAGCGAGAATTCGGCTTTCCAGCCCATGGGGAACTGGAATATGTGTTTCATTTTCATTTCTGAGGTGTTTGTCAAAAGTCATGTTTTTTGGCTGTATTGAGTCCTAAGGCGAATGCAGTTAGACTTTGGGCTAGCTCTTCAGGGTAGGCTCGGAATCGAAAATCAAGCGAGAATTTGGCTTTCCAGCCTGTGGGGAACAGGAATATGTGTTTCATTTTCATTTCTGAGGTGTTTGTCAAAAGTCATGTTTTTTGGCTGTATTGAGTTCTAAGGCGAATGCAGTGTTAGACTTTGGGCTAGCTCTTCAGGGTAGGCTCGGAATCGAAAATCAAGTGAGAATTCGGCTTTCCAGCCTGTGGGGAACAGGAATATGTGTTTCATTTTCATTTCTGAGGTGTTTGTCAAAAGTCATGTTTTTTGGCTGTATTGAGTTCTAAGGCGAATGCAGTGTTAGACTTTGGGCTAGCTCTTCAGGGTAGGCTCGGAATCGAAAATCAAGCAAGAATTTGGCTTTCCAGCCCGTGGGGAACAGGAATATGTGTTTCTTTTTCATTTCTGAGGTGTTTGTCAAAAGTGATGTTTTTGGGCTGAATTGAGAAATAAGGCGAATGCTGTGTTAGACCGTGAGCTAGCTCTTCAGGGTAGGCTCGGAATCGAAAATCAAGCGAGAATTTGGCTTTCCAGCCCATGGGGAACAGGAATATGTGTTTCATTTTCATTTCTGAGGTGTTTGTCAAAAGTCATGTTTTTTGGCTGTATTGAGTCCTAAGGCGAATGCAGTTAGACTTTGGGCTAGCTCTTCAGGGTAGGCTCAGAATCGAAAATCAAGCGAGAATTCGGCTTTCCAGCTCGTGGGGAACAGGAATATGTGTTTCTTTTTCATTTCTGAGGTGTTTTTCAAAAGTGATGTTTTTGGGCTGAATTTAGAAATTAGGCGAATGCTGTGTTAGACCTTGGGCTAGCTCTTCAGGAAAAGGTCGGAATCAAAAATCAAGTGAGAATTTGGCTTTCCGGCCTGTGGGGAACAGGAATATGTGTTTCATTTTCATTTCTGAGGTGTTTGTCAAAAGTCATATTTTTGGCTGTATTGAGTCCTAAGGCGAATGCTGTGTTAGACTTTGGGCTAGCTCTTCAGGGTAGGCTCGGAATCGAAAATCAAGCAAGAATTTGGCTTTCCAGCCCGTGGGGAACAGGAATATGTGTTTCATTTTCATTTCTGAGGTGTTTGTCAAAAGTCATGTTTTTTGGCTGTATTGAGTCCTAAGGCGAATGCAGTGTTAGACTTTGGGCTAGCTCTTCAGGGTAGGCTCAGAATCGAAAATCAAGCGAGAATTCGGCTTTCCAGCCCGTGGGGAACAGGAATATGTGTTTCATTTTCATTTCTGAGGTGTTTGTCAAAAGTGATGTTTTTGGGCTGAATTGAGAAATAAGGCGAATGCTGTGTTAGACCTTGAGCTAGCTCTTCAGGGTAGGCTCGGAATCGAAAATCAAGCAAGAATTCGGCTTTCCAGCCTGTGGGGAACAGGAATATGTGTTTCTTTTTCATTTCTGAGGTGTTTGTCAAAAGTGATATTTTTGGCTGTATTGAGTCCTAAGGCGAATGCTGTGTTAGACTTTGGGCTAGCTCTTCAGGGTAGGCTCGGAATCGAAAATCAAGCGAGAATTCGGCTTTCCAGCCCATGGGGAACTGGAATATGTGTTTCATTTTCATTTCTGAGGTGTTTGTCAAAAGTCATGTTTTTTGGCTGTATTGAGTCCTAAGGCGAATGCAGTTAGACTTTGGGCTAGCTCTTCAGGGTAGGCTCGGAATCGAAAATCAAGCGAGAATTTGGCTTTCCAGCCTGTGGGGAACAGGAATATGTGTTTCATTTTCATTTCTGAGGTGTTTGTCAAAAGTCATGTTTTTTGGCTGTATTGAGTTCTAAGGCGAATGCAGTGTTAGACTTTGGGCTAGCTCTTCAGGGTAGGCTCGGAATCGAAAATCAAGTGAGAATTCGGCTTTCCAGCCTGTGGGGAACAGGAATATGTGTTTCATTTTCATTTCTGAGGTGTTTGTCAAAAGTCATGTTTTTTGGCTGTATTGAGTTCTAAGGCGAATGCAGTGTTAGACTTTGGGCTAGCTCTTCAGGGTAGGCTCGGAATCGAAAATCAAGCAAGAATTTGGCTTTCCAGCCCGTGGGGAACAGGAATATGTGTTTCTTTTTCATTTCTGAGGTGTTTGTCAAAAGTGATGTTTTTGGGCTGAATTGAGAAATAAGGCGAATGCTGTGTTAGACCGTGAGCTAGCTCTTCAGGGTAGGCTCGGAATCGAAAATCAAGCGAGAATTTGGCTTTCCAGCCCATGGGGAACAGGAATATGTGTTTCATTTTCATTTCTGAGGTGTTTGTCAAAAGTCATGTTTTTTGGCTGTATTGAGTCCTAAGGCGAATGCAGTTAGACTTTGGGCTAGCTCTTCAGGGTAGGCTCAGAATCGAAAATCAAGCGAGAATTCGGCTTTCCAGCTCGTGGGGAACAGGAATATGTGTTTCTTTTTCATTTCTGAGGTGTTTTTCAAAAGTGATGTTTTTGGGCTGAATTTAGAAATTAGGCGAATGCTGTGTTAGACCTTGGGCTAGCTCTTCAGGAAAAGGTCGGAATCAAAAATCAAGTGAGAATTTGGCTTTCCGGCCTGTGGGGAACAGGAATATGTGTTTCATTTTCATTTCTGAGGTGTTTGTCAAAAGTCATATTTTTGGCTGTATTGAGTCCTAAGGCGAATGCTGTGTTAGACTTTGGGCTAGCTCTTCAGGGTAGGCTCGGAATCGAAAATCAAGCAAGAATTCGGCTTTCCAGCCCGTGGGGAACAGGAATATGTGTTTCTTTTTCATTTCTGAGGTGTTTGTCAAAAGTGATGTTTTTGGGCTGAATTGAGAAATAAGGCGAATGCTGTGTTAGACCGTGAGCTAGCTCTTCAGGGTAGGCTCGGAATCGAAAATCAAGCGAGAATTCGGCTTTCCAGCCCATGGGGAACAGGAATATGTGTTTCATTTTCATTTCTGAGGTGTTTGTCAAAAGTCATGTTTTTTGGCTGTATTGAGTCCTAAGGCGAATGCAGTTAGACTTTGGGCTAGCTCTTCAGGGTAGGCTCAGAATCGAAAATCAAGCGAGAATTCGGCTTTCCAGCTCGTGGGGAACAGGAATATGTGTTTCTTTTTCATTTCTGAGGTGTTTTTCAAAAGTGATGTTTTAGGGCTGAATTTAGAAATTAGGCGAATGCTGTGTTAGACCTTGGGCTAGCTCTTCAGGAAAAGGTCGGAATCAAAAATCAAGCGAGAATTTGGCTCTCCGGCCTGTGGGGAACAGGAATATGTGTTTCATTTTCATTTCTGAGGTGTTTGTCAAAAGTCATATTTTTGGCTGTATTGAGTCCTAAGGCGAATGCTGTGTTAGACTTTGGGCTAGCTCTTCAGGGTAGGCTCGGAATCGAAAATCAAGCGAGAATTTGGCTTTCCAGCTTGTGGGGAACAGGAATATGTGTTTCTTTTTCATTTCTGAGGTGTTTTTCAAAAGTGATGTTTTTGGGCTGAATTTAGAAATTAGGCGAATGCTGTGTTAGACCTTGGGCTAGCTCTTCAGGAAAAGGTCGGAATCAAAAATCAAGCGAGAATTTGGCTTTCCGGCCTGTGGGGAACAGGAATATGTGTTTCATTTTCATTTCTGAGGTGTTTGTCAAAAGTCATGTTTTTTGGCTGTATTGAGTCCTAAGGCGAATGCAGTTAGACTTTGGGCTAGCTCTTCAGGGTAGGCTCAGAATCGAAAATCAAGCGAGAATTCGGCTTTCCAGCCCGTGGGGAACAGGAATATGTGTTTCTTTTTCATTTCTGAGGTGTTTTTCAAAAGTGATGTTTTTGGGCTGAATTTAGAAATTAGGCGAATGCTGTGTTAGACCTTGGGCTAGCTCTTCAGGAAAAGGTCGGAATCAAAAATCAAGCGAGAATTTGGCTTTCCGGCCTGTGGGGAACAGGAATATGTGTTTCATTTTCATTTCTGAGGTGTTTGTCAAAAGTGATGTTTTTGGGCTGAATTGAGAAATAAGGCGAATGCTGTGTTAGACCTTGAGCTAGCTCTTCAGGGTAGGCTCGGAATCGAAAATCAAGCGAGAATTCGGCTTTCCAGCCTGTGGGGAACAGGAATATGTGTTTCTTTTTCATTTCTGAGGTGTTTGTCAAAAGTGATGTTTTTGGGCTGAATTGAGAAATAAGGCGAATGCTGTGTTGGACCGTGAGCTAGCTCTTCAGGGTAGGCTCAGAATCGAAAATCAAGTGAGAATTCGGCTTTCCAGCCCGTGGGGAACAGGAATATGTGTTTCATTTTCATTTCTGAGGTGTTTGTCAAAAGTCATGTTTTTTGGCTGTATTGAGTCCTAAGGCGAATGCAGTGTTAGACTTTGGGCTAGCTCTTCAGGGTCGGCTCAGAATCGAAAATCAAGCGAGAATTCGGCTTTCCAGCCCGTGGGGAACAGGAATATGTGTTTCATTTTCATTTCTGAGGTGTTTGTCAAAAGTGATGTTTTTGGGCTGAATTGAGAAATAAGGCGAATGCTGTGTTAGACCTTGAGCTAGCTCTTCAGGGTAGGCTCGGAATCGAAAATCAAGCGAGAATTCGGCTTTCCAGCCTGTGGGGAACAGGAATATGTGTTTCTTTTTCATTTCTGAGGTGTTTGTCAAAAGTGATATTTTTGGCTGTATTGAGTCCTAAGGCGAATGCTGTGTTAGACTTTGGGCTAGCTCTTCAGGGTAGGCTCGGAATCGAAAATCAAGCGAGAATTCGGCTTTCCAGCCCATGGGGAACTGGAATATGTGTTTCATTTTCATTTCTGAGGTGTTTGTCAAAAGTCATGTTTTTTGGCTGTATTGAGTCCTAAGGCGAATGCAGTGTTAGACTTTGGGCTAGCTCTTCAGGGTAGGCTCAGAATCGAAAATCAAGCGAGAATTCGGCTTTCCAGCCCGTGGGGAACAGGAATATGTGTTTCATTTTCATTTCTGAGGTGTTTGTCAAAAGTGATGTTTTTGGGCTGAATTGAGAAATAAGGCGAATGCTGTGTTGGACCGTGAGCTAGCTCTTCAGGGTAGGCTCAGAATCGAAAATCAAGTGAGAATTCGGCTTTCCAGCCTGTGGGGAACAGGAATATGTGTTTCATTTTCATTTCTGAGGTGTTTGTCAAAAGTCATGTTTTTTGGCTGTATTGAGTTCTAAGGCGAATGCAGTGTTAGACTTTGGGCTAGCTCTTCAGGGTAGGCTCGGAATCGAAAATCAAGCGAGAATTCGGCTTTCCAGCCCGTGGGGAACAGGAATATGTCTTTCTTTTTCATTTCTGAGGTGTTTTTCAAAAGTGATGTTTTTGGGCTGAATTTAGAAATTAGGCGAATGCTGTGTTAGACCTTGGGCTAGCTCTTCAGGAAAAGGTCGGAATCAAAAATCAAGCGAGAATTTGGCTTTCCGGCCTGTGGGGAACAGGAATATGTGTTTCATTTTCATTTCTGAGGTGTTTGTCAAAAGTCATATTTTTGGCTGTATTGAGTCCTAAGGCGAATGCTGTGTTAGACTTTGGGCTAGCTCTTCAGGGTAGGCTCGGAATCGAAAATCAAGCAAGAATTTGGCTTTCCAGCCCGTGGGGAACAGGAATATGTGTTTCTTTTTCATTTCTGAGGTGTTTGTCAAAAGTGATGTTTTTGGGCTGAATTGAGAAATAAGGCGAATGCTGTGTTAGACCGTGAGCTAGCTCTTCAGGGTAGGCTCGGAATCGAAAATCAAGCGAGAATTCGGCTTTCCAGCCCGTGGGGAACAGGAATATGTGTTTCATTTTCATTTCTGAGGTGTTTGTCAAAAGTCATGTTTTTTGGCTGTATTGAGTCCTTAGGCGAATGCACTGTTAGACTTTGGGCTAGCTCTTCAGGGTAGGCTCGGAATCGAAAATCAAGCGAGAATTCGGCTTTCCAGCCCATGGGGAACAGGAATATGTGTTTCATTTTCATTTCTGAGGTGTTTGTCAAAAGTCATGTTTTTTGGCTGTATTGAGTCCTAAGGCGAATGCAGTGTTAGACTTTGGGCTAGCTCTTCAGGGTAGGCTCAGAATCGAAAATCAAGCGAGAATTCGGCTTTCCAGCCCGTGGGGAACAGGAATATGTGTTTCATTTTCATTTCTGAGGTGTTTGTCAAAAGTGATGTTTTTGGGCTGAATTGAGAAATAAGGCGAATGCTGTGTTAGACCTTGAGCTAGCTCTTCAGGGTAGGCTCGGAATCGAAAATCAAGCGAGAATTCGGCTTTCCAGCCTGTGGGGAACAGGAATATGTGTTTCTTTTTCATTTCTGAGGTGTTTGTCAAAAGTGATGTTTTTGGGCTGAATTGAGAAATAAGGCGAATGCTGTGTTGGACCGTGAGCTAGCTCTTCAGGGTAGGCTCAGAATCGAAAATCAAGTGAGAATTCGGCTTTCCAGCCTGTGGGGAACAGGAATATGTCTTTCATTTTCATTTCTGAGGTGTTTGTCAAAAGTCATGTTTTTTGGCTGTATTGAGTTCTAAGGCGAATGCAGTGTTAGACTTTGGGCTAGCTCTTCAGGGTAGGCTCGGAATCGAAAATCAAGCGAGAATTCGGCTTTCCAGCCCGTGGGGAACAGGAATATGTGTTTCTTTTTCATTTCTGAGGTGTTTTTCAAAAGTGATGTTTTTGGGCTGAATTTAGAAATTAGGCGAATGCTGTGTTAGACCTTGGGCTAGCTCTTCAGGAAAAGGTCGGAATCAAAAATCAAGCGAGAATTTGGCTTTCCGGCCTGTGGGGAACAGGAATATGTGTTTCATTTTCATTTCTGAGGTGTTTGTCAAAAGTCATATTTTTGGCTGTATTGAGTCCTAAGGCGAATGCTGTGTTAGACTTTGGGCTAGCTCTTCAGGGTAGGCTCGGAATCGAAAATCAAGCAAGAATTTGGCTTTCCAGCCCGTGGGGAACAGGAATATGTGTTTCTTTTTCATTTCTGAGGTGTTTGTCAAAAGTGATGTTTTTGGGCTGAATTGAGAAATAAGGCGAATGCTGTGTTAGACCGTGAGCTAGCTCTTCAGGGTAGGCTCGGAATCGAAAATCAAGCGAGAATTCGGCTTTCCAGCCCGTGGGGAACAGGAATATGTGTTTCATTTTCATTTCTGAGGTGTTTGTCAAAAGTCATGTTTTTTGGCTGTATTGAGTCCTTAGGCGAATGCACTGTTAGACTTTGGGCTAGCTCTTCAGGGTAGGCTCGGAATCGAAAATCAAGCGAGAATTCGGCTTTCCAGCCCATGGGGAACAGGAATATGTGTTTCATTTTCATTTCTGAGGTGTTTGTCAAAAGTCATGTTTTTTGGCTGTATTGAGTCCTAAGGCGAATGCAGTGTTAGACTTTGGGCTAGCTCTTCAGGGTAGGCTCAGAATCGAAAATCAAGCGAGAATTCGGCTTTCCAGCCCGTGGGGAACAGGAATATGTGTTTCATTTTCATTTCTGAGGTGTTTGTCAAAAGTGATGTTTTTGGGCTGAATTGAGAAATAAGGCGAATGCTGTGTTAGACCTTGAGCTAGCTCTTCAGGGTAGGCTCGGAATCGAAAATCAAGCAAGAATTCGGCTTTCCAGCCTGTGGGGAACAGGAATATGTGTTTCTTTTTCATTTCTGAGGTGTTTGTCAAAAGTGATATTTTTGGCTGTATTGAGTCCTAAGGCGAATGCTGTGTTAGACTTTGGGCTAGCTCTTCAGGGTAGGCTCGGAATCGAAAATCAAGCGAGAATTCGGCTTTCCAGCCCATGGGGAACTGGAATATGTGTTTCATTTTCATTTCTGAGGTGTTTGTCAAAAGTCATGTTTTTTGGCTGTATTGAGTCCTAAGGCGAATGCAGTGTTAGACTTTGGGCTAGCTCTTCAGGGTAGGCTCAGAATCGAAAATCAAGCGAGAATTCGGCTTTCCAGCCCGTGGGGAACAGGAATATGTGTTTCATTTTCATTTCTGAGGTGTTTGTCAAAAGTGATGTTTTTGGGCTGAATTGAGAAATAAGGCGAATGCTGTGTTAGACCTTGAGCTAGCTCTTCAGGGTAGGCTCGGAATCGAAAATCAAGCAAGAATTCGGCTTTCCAGCCTGTGGGGAACAGGAATATGTGTTTCTTTTTCATTTCTGAGGTGTTTGTCAAAAGTGATATTTTTGGCTGTATTGAGTCCTAAGGCGAATGCTGTGTTAGACTTTGGGCTAGCTCTTCAGGGTAGGCTCAGAATCGAAAATCAAGTGAGAATTCGGCTTTCCAGCCTGTGGGGAACAGGAATATGTGTTTCATTTTCATTTCTGAGGTGTTTGTCAAAAGTCATGTTTTTTGGCTGTATTGAGTTCTAAGGCGAATGCAGTGTTAGACTTTGGGCTAGCTCTTCAGGGTAGGCTCGGAATCGAAAATCAAGCGAGAATTCGGCTTTCCAGCCCGTGGGGAACAGGAATATGTGTTTCTTTTTCATTTCTGAGGTGTTTTTCAAAAGTGATGTTTTTGGGCTGAATTTAGAAATTAGGCGAATGCTGTGTTAGACCTTGGGCTAGCTCTTCAGCAAAAGGTCGGAATCAAAAATCAAGCGAGAATTTGGCTTTCCGGCCTGTGGGGAACAGGAATATGTGTTTCATTTTCATTTCTGAGGTGTTTGTCAAAAGTCATATTTTTGGCTGTATTGAGTCCTAAGGCGAATGCTGTGTTAGACTTTGGGCTAGCTCTTCAGGGTAGGCTCGGAATCGAAAATCAAGCAAGAATTTGGCTTTCCAGCCCGTGGGGAACAGGAATATGTGTTTCTTTTTCATTTCTGAGGTGTTTGTCAAAAGTGATGTTTTTGGGCTGAATTGAGAAATAAGGCGAATGCTGTGTTAGACCGTGAGCTAGCTCTTCAGGGTAGGCTCGGAATCGAAAATCAAGCGAGAATTCGGCTTTCCAGCCCGTGGGGAACAGGAATATGTGTTTCATTTTCATTTCTGAGGTGTTTGTCAAAAGTCATGTTTTTTGGCTGTATTGAGTCCTTAGGCGAATGCACTGTTAGACTTTGGGCTAGCTCTTCAGGGTAGGCTCGGAATCGAAAATCAAGCGAGAATTCGGCTTTCCAGCCCATGGGGAACAGGAATATGTGTTTCATTTTCATTTCTGAGGTGTTTGTCAAAAGTCATGTTTTTTGGCTGTATTGAGTCCTAAGGCGAATGCAGTGTTAGACTTTGGGCTAGCTCTTCAGGGTAGGCTCAGAATCGAAAATCAAGCGAGAATTCGGCTTTCCAGCCCGTGGGGAACAGGAATATGTGTTTCATTTTCATTTCTGAGGTGTTTGTCAAAAGTGATGTTTTTGGGCTGAATTGAGAAATAAGGCGAATGCTGTGTTAGACCTTGAGCTAGCTCTTCAGGGTAGGCTCGGAATCGAAAATCAAGCGAGAATTCGGCTTTCCAGCCTGTGGGGAACAGGAATATGTGTTTCTTTTTCATTTCTGAGGTGTTTGTCAAAAGTGATGTTTTTGGGCTGAATTGAGAAATAAGGCGAATGCTGTGTTGGACCGTGAGCTAGCTCTTCAGGGTAGGCTCAGAATCGAAAATCAAGTGAGAATTCGGCTTTCCAGCCTGTGGGGAACAGTAATATGTTTTTCATTTTCATTTCTGAGGTGTTTGTCAAAAGTCATGTTTTTTGGCTGTATTGAGTTCTAAGGCGAATGCAGTGTTAGACTTTGGGCTAGCTCTTCAGGGTAGGCTCGGAATCGAAAATCAAGCGAGAATTCGGCTTTCCAGCCCGTGGGGAACAGGAATATGTGTTTCTTTTTCATTTCTGAGGTGTTTTTCAAAAGTGATGTTTTTGGGCTGAATTTAGAAATTAGGCGAATGCTGTGTTAGACCTTGGGCTAGCTCTTCAGGAAAAGGTCGGAATCAAAAATCAAGCGAGAATTTGGCTTTCCGGCCTGTGGGGAACAGGAATATGTGTTTCATTTTCATTTCTGAGGTGTTTGTCAAAAGTCATATTTTTGGCTGTATTGAGTCCTAAGGCGAATGCTGTGTTAGACTTTGGGCTCGCTCTTCAGGGTAGGCTCGGAATCGAAAATCAAGCAAGAATTTGGCTTTCCAGCCCGTGGGGAACAGGAATATGTGTTTCTTTTTCATTTCTGAGGTGTTTGTCAAAAGTGATGTTTTTGGGCTGTATTGAGTCCTTAGGCGAATGCACTGTTAGACTTTGGGCTAGCTCTTCAGGGTAGGCTCGGAATCGAAAATCAAGCGAGAATTCGGCTTTCCAGCCCATGGGGAACAGGAATATGTGTTTCATTTTCATTTCTGAGGTGTTTGTCAAAAGTCATGTTTTTTGGCTGTATTGAGTCCTAAGGCGAATGCAGTGTTAGACTTTGGGCTAGCTCTTCAGGGTAGGCTCAGAATCGAAAATCAAGCGAGAATTCGGCTTTCCAGCCCGTGGGGAACAGGAATATGTGTTTCATTTTCATTTCTGAGGTGTTTGTCAAAAGTGATGTTTTTGGGCTGAATTGAGAAATAAGGCGAATGCTGTGTTAGACCTTGAGCTAGCTCTTCAGGGTAGGCTCGGAATCGAAAATCAAGCAAGAATTCGGCTTTCCAGCCTGTGGGGAACAGGAATATGTGTTTCTTTTTCATTTCTGAGGTGTTTGTCAAAAGTGATATTTTTGGCTGTATTGAGTCCTAAGGCGAATGCTGTGTTAGACTTTGGGCTAGCTCTTCAGGGTAGGCTCGGAATCGAAAATCAAGCGAGAATTCGGCTTTCCAGCCCATGGGGAACTGGAATATGTGTTTCATTTTCATTTCTGAGGTGTTTGTCAAAAGTCATGTTTTTTGGCTGTATTGAGTCCTAAGGCGAATGCAGTGTTAGACTTTGGGCTAGCTCTTCAGGGTAGGCTCAGAATCGAAAATCAAGCGAGAATTCGGCTTTCCAGCCCGTGGGGAACAGGAATATGTGTTTCATTTTCATTTCTGAGGTGTTTGTCAAAAGTGATGTTTTTGGGCTGAATTGAGAAATAAGGCGAATGCTGTGTTAGACCTTGAGCTAGCTCTTCAGGGTAGGCTCGGAATCGAAAATCAAGCGAGAATTCGGCTTTCCAGCCTGTGGGGAACAGGAATATGTGTTTCTTTTTCATTTCTGAGGTGTTTGTCAAAAGTGATGTTTTTGGGCTGAATTGAGAAATAAGGCGAATGCTGTGTTGGACCGTGAGCTAGCTCTTCAGGGTAGGCTCAGAATCGAAAATCAAGTGAGAATTCGGCTTTCCAGCCTGTGGGGAACAGGAATATGTGTTTCATTTTCATTTCTGAGGTGTTTGTCAAAAGTCATGTTTTTTGGCTGTATTGAGTTCTAAGGCGAATGCAGTGTTAGACTTTGGGCTAGCTCTTCAGGGTAGGCTCGGAATCGAAAATCAAGCGAGAATTCGGCTTTCCAGCCCGTGGGGAACAGGAATATGTGTTTCTTTTTCATTTCTGAGGTGTTTTTCAAAAGTGATGTTTTTGGGCTGAATTTAGAAATTAGGCGAATGCTGTGTTAGACCTTGGGCTAGCTCTTCAGGAAAAGGTCGGAATCAAAAATCAAGCGAGAATTTGGCTTTCCGGCCTGTGGGGAACAGGAATATGTGTTTCATTTTCATTTCTGAGGTGTTTGTCAAAAGTCATATTTTTGGCTGTATTGAGTCCTAAGGCGAATGCTGTGTTAGACTTTGGGCTAGCTCTTCAGGGTAGGCTCGGAATCGAAAATCAAGCAAGAATTTGGCTTTCCAGCCCGTGGGGAACAGGAATATGTGTTTCTTTTTCATTTCTGAGGTGTTTGTCAAAAGTGATGTTTTTGGGCTGAATTGAGAAATAAGGCGAATGCTGTGTTAGACCGTGAGCTAGCTCTTCAGGGTAGGCTCGGAATCGAAAATCAAGCGAGAATTCGGCTTTCCAGCCCGTGGGGAACAGGAATATGTGTTTCATTTTCATTTCTGAGGTGTTTGTCAAAAGTCATGTTTTTTGGCTGTATTGAGTCCTTAGGCGAATGCACTGTTAGACTTTGGGCTAGCTCTTCAGGGTAGGCTCGGAATCGAAAATCAAGTGAGAATTCGGCTTTCCAGCCCATGGGGAACAGGAATATGTGTTTCATTTTCATTTCTGAGGTGTTTGTCAAAAGTCATGTTTTTTGGCTGTATTGAGTCCTAAGGCGAATGCAGTGTTAGACTTTGGGCTAGCTCTTCAGGGTAGGCTCAGAATCGAAAATCAAGCGAGAATTCGGCTTTCCAGCCCGTGGGGAACAGGAATATGTGTTTCATTTTCATTTCTGAGGTGTTTGTCAAAAGTGATGTTTTTGGGCTGAATTGAGAAATAAGGCGAATGCTGTGTTAGACCTTGAGCTAGCTCTACAGGGTAGGCTCGGAATCGAAAATCAAGCGAGAATTCGGCTTTCCAGCCTGTGGGGAACAGGAATATGTGTTTCTTTTTCATTTCTGAGGTGTTTGTCAAAAGTGATGTTTTTGGGCTGAATTGAGAAATAAGGCGAATGCTGTGTTGGACCGTGAGCTAGCTCTTCAGGGTAGGCTCGGAATCGAAAATCAAGTGAGAATTCGGCTTTCCAGCCTGTGGGGAACAGGAATATGTGTTTCATTTTCATTTCTGAGGTGTTTGTCAAAAGTCATGTTTTTTGGCTGTATTGAGTTCTAAGGCGAATGCAGTGTTAGACTTTGGGCTAGCTCTTCAGGGTAGGCTCGGAATCGAAAATCAAGCGAGAATTCGGCTTTCCAGCCCGTGGGGAACAGGAATATGTGTTTCTTTTTCATTTCTGAGGTGTTTTTCAAAAGTGATGTTTTTGGGCTGAATTTAGAAATTAGGCGAATGCTGTGTTAGACCTTGGGCTAGCTCTTCAGGAAAAGGTCGGAATCAAAAATCAAGCGAGAATTTGGCTTTCCGGCCTGTGGGGAACAGGAATATGTGTTTCATTTTCATTTCTGAGGTGTTTGTCAAAAGTCATATTTTTGGCTGTATTGAGTCCTAAGGCGAATGCTGTGTTAGACTTTGGGCTCGCTCTTCAGGGTAGGCTCGGAATCGAAAATCAAGCAAGAATTTGGCTTTCCAGCCCGTGGGGAACAGGAATATGTGTTTCTTTTTCATTTCTGAGGTGTTTGTCAAAAGTGATGTTTTTGGGCTGTATTGAGTCCTTAGGCGAATGCACTGTTAGACTTTGGGCTAGCTCTTCAGGGTAGGCTCGGAATCGAAAATCAAGCGAGAATTCGGCTTTCCAGCCCATGGGGAACAGGAATATGTGTTTCATTTTCATTTCTGAGGTGTTTGTCAAAAGTCATGTTTTTTGGCTGTATTGAGTCCTAAGGCGAATGCAGTGTTAGACTTTGGGCTAGCTCTTCAGGGTAGGCTCAGAATCGAAAATCAAGCGAGAATTCGGCTTTCCAGCCCGTGGGGAACAGGAATATGTGTTTCATTTTCATTTCTGAGGTGTTTGTCAAAAGTGATGTTTTTGGGCTGAATTGAGAAATAAGGCGAATGCTGTGTTAGACCTTGAGCTAGCTCTTCAGGGTAGGCTCGGAATCGAAAATCAAGCAAGAATTCGGCTTTCCAGCCTGTGGGGAACAGGAATATGTGTTTCTTTTTCATTTCTGAGGTGTTTGTCAAAAGTGATATTTTTGGCTGTATTGAGTCCTAAGGCGAATGCTGTGTTAGACTTTGGGCTAGCTCTTCAGGGTAGGCTCGGAATCGAAAATCAAGCGAGAATTCGGCTTTCCAGCCCATGGGGAACTGGAATATGTGTTTCATTTTCATTTCTGAGGTGTTTGTCAAAAGTCATGTTTTTTGGCTGTATTGAGTCCTAAGGCGAATGCAGTGTTAGACTTTGGGCTAGCTCTTCAGGGTAGGCTCAGAATCGAAAATCAAGCGAGAATTCGGCTTTCCAGCCCGTGGGGAACAGGAATATGTGTTTCATTTTCATTTCTGAGGTGTTTGTCAAAAGTGATGTTTTTGGGCTGAATTGAGAAATAAGGCGAATGCTGTGTTAGACCTTGAGCTAGCTCTTCAGGGTAGGCTCGGAATCGAAAATCAAGCGAGAATTCGGCTTTCCAGCCTGTGGGGAACAGGAATATGTGTTTCTTTTTCATTTCTGAGGTGTTTGTCAAAAGTGATGTTTTTGGGCTGAATTGAGAAATAAGGCGAATGCTGTGTTGGACCGTGAGCTAGCTCTTCAGGGTAGGCTCAGAATCGAAAATCAAGTGAGAATTCGGCTTTCCAGCCTGTGGGGAACAGGAATATGTGTTTCATTTTCATTTCTGAGGTGTTTGTCAAAAGTCATGTTTTTTGGCTGTATTGAGTTCTAAGGCGAATGCAGTGTTAGACTTTGGGCTAGCTCTTCAGGGTAGGCTCGGAATCGAAAATCAAGCGAGAATTCGGCTTTCCAGCCCGTGGGGAACAGGAATATGTGTTTCTTTTTCATTTCTGAGGTGTTTTTCAAAAGTGATGTTTTTGGGCTGAATTTAGAAATTAGGCGAATGCTGTGTTAGACCTTGGGCTAGCTCTTCATGAAAAGGTCGGAATCAAAAATCAAGCGAGAATTTGGCTTTCCGGCCTGTGGGGAACAGGAATATGTGTTTCATTTTCATTTCTGAGGTGTTTGTCAAAAGTCATATTTTTGGCTGTATTGAGTCCTAAGGCGAATGCTGTGTTAGACTTTGGGCTAGCTCTTCAGGGTAGGCTCGGAATCGAAAATCAAGCAAGAATTTGGCTTTCCAGCCCGTGGGGAACAGGAATATGTGTTTCTTTTTCATTTCTGAGGTGTTTGTCAAAAGTGATGTTTTTGGGCTGAATTGAGAAATAAGGCGAATGCTGTGTTAGACCGTGAGCTAGCTCTTCAGGGTAGGCTCGGAATCGAAAATCAAGCGAGAATTCGGCTTTCCAGCCCGTGGGGAACAGGAATATGTGTTTCATTTTCATTTCTGAGGTGTTTGTCAAAAGTCATGTTTTTTGGCTGTATTGAGTCCTTAGGCGAATGCACTGTTAGACTTTGGGCTAGCTCTTCAGGGTAGGCTCGGAATCGAAAATCAAGTGAGAATTCGGCTTTCCAGCCCATGGGGAACAGGAATATGTGTTTCATTTTCATTTCTGAGGTGTTTGTCAAAAGTCATGTTTTTTGGCTGTATTGAGTCCTAAGGCGAATGCAGTGTTAGACTTTGGGCTAGCTCTTCAGGGTAGGCTCAGAATCGAAAATCAAGCGAGAATTCGGCTTTCCAGCCCGTGGGGAACAGGAATATGTGTTTCATTTTCATTTCTGAGGTGTTTGTCAAAAGTGATGTTTTTGGGCTGAATTGAGAAATAAGGCGAATGCTGTGTTAGACCTTGAGCTAGCTCTACAGGGTAGGCTCGGAATCGAAAATCAAGCGAGAATTCGGCTTTCCAGCCTGTGGGGAACAGGAATATGTGTTTCTTTTTCATTTCTGAGGTGTTTGTCAAAAGTGATGTTTTTGGGCTGAATTGAGAAATAAGGCGAATGCTGTGTTGGACCGTGAGCTAGCTCTTCAGGGTAGGCTCGGAATCGAAAATCAAGTGAGAATTCGGCTTTCCAGCCTGTGGGGAACAGGAATATGTGTTTCATTTTCATTTCTGAGGTGTTTGTCAAAAGTCATGTTTTTTGGCTGTATTGAGTTCTAAGGCGAATGCAGTGTTAGACTTTGGGCTAGCTCTTCAGGGTAGGCTCGGAATCGAAAATCAAGCGAGAATTCGGCTTTCCAGCCCGTGGGGAACAGGAATATGTGTTTCTTTTTCATTTCTGAGGTGTTTTTCAAAAGTGATGTTTTTGGGCTGAATTTAGAAATTAGGCGAATGCTGTGTTAGACCTTGGGCTAGCTCTTCAGGAAAAGGTCGGAATCAAAAATCAAGCGAGAATTTGGCTTTCCGGCCTGTGGGGAACAGGAATATGTGTTTCATTTTCATTTCTGAGGTGTTTGTCAAAAGTCATATTTTTGGCTGTATTGAGTCCTAAGGCGAATGCTGTGTTAGACTTTGGGCTAGCTCTTCAGGGTAGGCTCGGAATCGAAAATCAAGCAAGAATTTGGCTTTCCAGCCCGTGGGGAACAGGAATATGTGTTTCTTTTTCATTTCTGAGGTGTTTGTCAAAAGTGATGTTTTTTGGCTGTATTGAGTCCTAAGGCGAATGCAGTGTTAGACTTTGGGCTAGCTCTTCAGGGTAGGCTCAGAATCGAAAATCAAGCGAGAATTCGGCTTTCCAGCCCGTGGGGAACAGGAATATGTGTTTCATTTTCATTTCTGAGGTGTTTGTCAAAAGTGATGTTTTTGGGCTGAATTGAGAAATAAGGCGAATGCTGTGTTAGACCTTGAGCTAGCTCTTCAGGGTAGGCTCGGAATCGAAAATCAAGCAAGAGTTCGGCTTTCCAGCCTGTGGGGAACAGGAATATGTGTTTCTTTTTCATTTCTGAGGTGTTTGTCAAAAGTGATATTTTTGGCTGTATTGAGTCCTAAGGCGAATGCTGTGTTAGACTTTGGGCTAGCTCTTCAGGGTAGGCTCGGAATCGAAAATCAAGCGAGAATTCGGCTTTCCAGCCCATGGGGAACTGGAATATGTGTTTCATTTTCATTTCTGAGGTGTTTGTCAAAAGTCATGTTTTTTGGCTGTATTGAGTCCTAAGGCGAATGCAGTGTTAGACTTTGGGCTAGCTCTTCAGGGTAGGCTCAGAATCGAAAATCAAGCGAGAATTCGGCTTTCCAGCCCGTGGGGAACAGGAATATGTGTTTCATTTTCATTTCTGAGGTGTTTGTCAAAAGTGATGTTTTTGGGCTGAATTGAGAAATAAGGCGAATGCTGTGTTAGACCTTGAGCTAGCTCTTCAGGGTAGGCTCGGAATCGAAAATCAAGCGAGAATTCGGCTTTCCAGCCTGTGGGGAACAGGAATATGTGTTTCTTTTTCATTTCTGAGGTGTTTGTCAAAAGTGATGTTTTTGGGCTGAATTGAGAAATAAGGCGAATGCTGTGTTGGACCGTGAGCTAGCTCTTCAGGGTAGGCTCAGAATCGAAAATCAAGTGAGAATTCGGCTTTCCAGCCTGTGGGGAACAGGAATATGTGTTTCATTTTCATTTCTGAGGTGTTTGTCAAAAGTCATGTTTTTTGGCTGTATTGAGTTCTAAGGCGAATGCAGTGTTAGACTTTGGGCTAGCTCTTCAGGGTAGGCTCGGAATCGAAAATCAAGCAAGAATTTGGCTTTCCAGCCCGTGGGGAACAGGAATATGTGTTTCTTTTTCATTTCTGAGGTGTTTGTCAAAAGTGATGTTTTTGGCTGTATTGAGTCCTAAGGCGAATGCACTGTTAGACTTTGGGCTAGCTCTTCAGGGTAGGCTCGGAATCGAAAATCAAGCGAGAATTCAGCTTTCCAGCCCATGGGGAACAGGAATATGTGTTTCATTTTCATTTCTGAGGTGTTTGTCAAAAGTCATGTTTTTTGGCTGTATTGAGTCCTAAGGCGAATGCAGTTAGACTTTGGGCTAGCTCTTCAGGGTAGGCTCAGAATCGAAAATCAAGCGAGAATTCGGCTTTCCAGCCCGTGGGGAACAGGAATATGTGTTTCTTTTTCATTTCTGAGGTGTTTTTCAAAAGTGATGTTTTTGGGCTGAATTTAGAAATTAGGCGAATGCTGTGTTAGACCTTGGGCTAGCTCTTCAGGAAAAGGTCGGAATCAAAAATCAAGCGAGAATTTGGCTTTCCGGCCTGTGGGGAACAGGAATATGTGTTTCATTTTCATTTCTGAGGTGTTTGTCAAAAGTCATATTTTTGGCTGTATTGAGTCCTAAGGCGAATGCTGTGTTAGACTTTGGGCTAGCTCTTCAGGGTAGGCTCGGAATCGAAAATCAAGCAAGAATTTGGCTTTCCAGCCCGTGGGGAACAGGAATATGTGTTTCTTTTTCATTTCTGAGGTGTTTGTCAAAAGTGATGTTTTTGGGCTGAATTGAGAAATAAGGCGAATGCTGTGTTAGACCGTGAGCTAGCTCTTCAGGGTAGGCTCGGAATCGAAAATCAAGCGAGAATTTGGCTTTCCAGCCCATGGGGAACAGGAATATGTGTTTCATTTTCATTTCTGAGGTGTTTGTCAAAAGTCATGTTTTTTGGCTGTATTGAGTCCTTAGGCGAATGCACTGTTAGACTTTGGGCTAGCTCTTCAGGGTAGGCTCGGAATCGAAAATCAAGCGAGAATTCGGCTTTCCAGCCCATGGGGAACAGGAATATGTGTTTCATTTTCATTTCTGAGGTGTTTGTCAAAAGTCATGTTTTTTGGCTGTATTGAGTCCTAAGGCGAATGCAGTGTTAGACTTTGGGCTAGCTCTTCAGGGTAGGCTCAGAATCGAAAATCAAGCGAGAATTCGGCTTTCCAGCCCGTGGGGAACAGGAATATGTGTTTCATTTTCATTTCTGAGGTGTTTGTCAAAAGTGATGTTTTTGGGCTGAATTGAGAAATAAGGCGAATGCTGTGTTAGACCTTGAGCTAGCTCTTCAGGGTAGGCTCGGAATCGAAAATCAAGCAAGAATTCGGCTTTCCAGCCTGTGGGGAACAGGAATATGTGTTTCTTTTTCATTTCTGAGGTGTTTGTCAAAAGTGATATTTTTGGCTGTATTGAGTCCTAAGGCGAATGCTGTGTTAGACTTTGGGCTAGCTCTTCAGGGTAGGCTCGGAATCGAAAATCAAGCGAGAATTCGGCTTTCCAGCCCATGGGGAACTGGAATATGTGTTTCATTTTCATTTCTGAGGTGTTTGTCAAAAGTCATGTTTTTTGGCTGTATTGAGTCCTAAGGCGAATGCAGTGTTAGACTTTGGGCTAGCTCTTCAGGGTAGGCTCAGAATCGAAAATCAAGCGAGAATTCGGCTTTCCAGCCCGTGGGGAACAGGAATATGTGTTTCATTTTCATTTCTGAGGTGTTTGTCAAAAGTGATGTTTTTGGGCTGAATTGAGAAATAAGGCGAATGCTGTGTTAGACCTTGAGCTAGCTCTTCAGGGTAGGCTCGGAATCGAAAATCAAGCGAGAATTCGGCTTTCCAGCCTGTGGGGAACAGGAATATGTGTTTCTTTTTCATTTCTGAGGTGTTTGTCAAAAGTGATGTTTTTGGGCTGAATTGAGAAATAAGGCGAATGCTGTGTTGGACCGTGAGCTAGCTCTTCAGGGTAGGCTCCGAATCGAAAATCAAGTGAGAATTCGGCTTTCCAGCCTGTGGGGAACAGGAATATGTGTTTCATTTTCATTTCTGAGGTGTTTGTCAAAAGTCATGTTTTTTGGCTGTATTGAGTTCTAAGGCGAATGCAGTGTTAGACTTTGGGCTAGCTCTTCAGGGTAGGCTCGGAATCGAAAATCAAGCAAGAATTTGGCTTTCCAGCCCGTGGGGAACAGGAATATGTGTTTCTTTTTCATTTCTGAGGTGTTTGTCAAAAGTGATGTTTTTGGGCTGAATTGAGAAATAAGGCGAATGCTGTGTTAGACCGTGAGCTAGCTCTTCAGGGTAGGCTCGGAATCGAAAATCAAGCGAGAATTCGGCTTTTCAGCCCGTGGGGAACAGGAATATGTGTTTCATTTTCATTTCTGAGGTGTTTGTCAAAAGTCATGTTTTTTGGCTGTATTGAGTCCTAAGGCGAATGCACTGTTAGACTTTGGGCTAGCTCTTCAGGGTAGGCTCGGAATCGAAAATCAAGCGAGAATTCAGCTTTCCAGCCCATGGGGAACAGGAATATGTGTTTCATTTTCATTTCTGAGGTGTTTGTCAAAAGTCATGTTTTTTGGCTGTATTGAGTCCTAAGGCGAATGCAGTTAGACTTTGGGCTAGCTCTTCAGGGTAGGCTCAGAATCGAAAATCAAGCGAGAATTCGGCTTTCCAGCCCGTGGGGAACAGGAATATGTGTTTCTTTTTCATTTCTGAGGTGTTTTTCAAAAGTGATGTTTTTGGGCTGAATTTAGAAATTAGGCGAATGCTGTGTTAGACCTTGGGCTAGCTCTTCAGGAAAAGGTCGGAATCAAAAATCAAGCGAGAATTTGGCTTTCCGGCCTGTGGGGAACAGGAATATGTGTTTCATTTTCATTTCTGAGGTGTTTGTCAAAAGTCATATTTTTGGCTGTATTGAGTCCTAAGGCGAATGCTGTGTTAGACTTTGGGCTAGCTCTTCAGGGTAGGCTCGGAATCGAAAATCAAGCAAGAATTTGGCTTTCCAGCCCGTGGGGAACAGGAATATGTGTTTCTTTTTCATTTCTGAGGTGTTTGTCAAAAGTGATGTTTTTGGGCTGAATTGAGAAATAAGGCGAATGCTGTGTTAGACCGTGAGCTAGCTCTTCAGGGTAGGCTCGGAATCGAAAATCAAGCGAGAATTTGGCTTTCCAGCCCATGGGGAACAGGAATATGTGTTTCATTTTCATTTCTGAGGTGTTTGTCAAAAGTCATGTTTTTTGGCTGTATTGAGTCCTAAGGCGAATGCAGTTAGACTTTGGGCTAGCTCTTCAGGGTAGGCTCAGAATCGAAAATCAAGCGAGAATTCGGCTTTCCAGCTCGTGGGGAACAGGAATATGTGTTTCTTTTTCATTTCTGAGGTGTTTTTCAAAAGTGATGTTTTTGGGCTGAATTTAGAAATTAGGCAAATGCTGTGTTAGACCTTGGGCTAGCTCTTCAGGAAAAGGTCGGAATCAAAAATCAAGCGAGAATTTGGCTTTCCGGCCTGTGGGGAACAGGAATATGTGTTTCATTTTCATTTCTGAGGTGTTTGTCAAAAGTCATATTTTTGGCTGTATTGAGTCCTAAGGCGAATGCTGTGTTAGACTTTGGGCTAGCTCTTCAGGGTAGGCTCGGAATCGAAAATCAAGCGAGAATTTGGCTTTCCAGCCTGTGGGGAACAGGAATATGTGTTTCTTTTTCATTTCTGAGGTGTTTGTCAAAAGTCATGTTTTTGGGCTGAATTTAGAAATTAGGCGAATGCTGTGTTAGACCTTGGGCTAGCTCTTCAGGAAAAGGTCGGAATCAAAAATCAAGCGAGAATTTGGCTTTCCGGCCTGTGGGGAACAGGAATATGTGTTTCATTTTCATTTCTGAGGTGTTTGTCAAAAGTCATATTTTTGGCTGTATTGAGTCCTAAGGCGAATGCTGTGTTAGACTTTGGGCTAGCTCTTCAGGGTAGGCTCGGAATCGAAAATCAAGCAAGAATTTGGCTTTCCAGCCTGTGGGGAACAGGAATATGTGTTTCTTTTTCATTTCTGAGGTGTTTGTCAAAAGTGATGTTTTTGGGCTGAATTGAGAAATAAGGCGAATGCTGTGTTAGACCGTGAGCTAGCTCTTCAGGGTAGGCTCGGAATCGAAAATCAAGCGAGAATTCGGCTTTCCAGCCCATGGGGAACAGGAATATGTGTTTCATTTTCATTTCTGAGGTGTTTGTCAAAAGTCATGTTTTTTGGCTGTATTGAGTCCTAAGGCGAATGCAGTTAGACTTTGGGCTAGCTCTTCAGGGTAGGCTCAGAATCGAAAATCAAGCGAGAATTCAGCTTTCCAGCCCGTGGGGAACAGGAATATGTGTTTCTTTTTCATTTCTGAGGTGTTTTTCAAAAGTGATGTTTTTGGGCTGAATTTAGAAATTAGGCGAATGCTGTGTTAGACCTTGGGCTAGCTCTTCAGGAAAAGGTCGGAATCAAAAATCAAGCGAGAATTTGGCTTTCCGGCCTGTGGGGAACAGGAATATGTGTTTCATTTTCATTTCTGAGGTGTTTGTCAAAAGTCATATTTTTGGCTGTATTGAGTCCTAAGGCGAATGCTGTGTTAGACTTTGGGCTAGCTCTTCAGGGTAGGCTCGGAATCGAAAATCAAGCAAGAATTTGGCTTTCCAGCCCATGGGGAACAGGAATATGTGTTTCATTTTCATTTCTGAGGTGTTTGTCAAAAGTGATGTTTTTGGCTGTATTGAGTCCTAAGGCGAATGCTGTGTTAGACCGTGAGCTAGCTCTTCAGGGTAGGCTCGGAATCGAAAATCAAGCGAGAATTCGGCTTTCCAGCCCGTGGGGAACAGGAATATGTGTTTCATTTTCATTTCTGAGGTGTTTGTCAAAAGTCATGTTTTTTTGCTGTATTGAGTCCTAAGGCGAATGCACTGTTAGACTTTGGGCTAGCTCTTCAGGGTAGGCTCGGAATCGAAAATCAAGCGAGAATTCAGCTTTCCAGCCCATGGGGAACAGGAATATGTGTTTCATTTTCATTTCTGAGGTGTTTGTCAAAAGTCATGTTTTTTGGCTGTATTGAGTCCTAAGGCGAATGCAGTTAGACTTTGGGCTAGCTCTTCAGGGTAGGCTCAGAATCGAAAATCAAGCGAGAATTCGGCTTTCCAGCCCGTGGGGAACAGGAATATGTGTTTCTTTTTCATTTCTGAGGTGTTTTTCAAAAGTGATGTTTTTGGGCTGAATTTAGAAATTAGGCGAATGCTGTGTTAGACCTTGGGCTAGCTCTTCAGGAAAAGGTCGGAATCAAAAATCAAGCGAGAATTTGGCTTTCCGGCCTGTGGGGAACAGGAATATGTGTTTCTTTTTCATTTCTGAGGTGTTTGTCAAAAGTGATGTTTTTGGGCTGAATTGAGAAATAAGGCGAATGCTGTGTTAGACCGTGAGCTAGCTCTTCAGGGTAGGCTCGGAATCGAAAATCAAGCGAGAATTCGGCTTTCCAGCCCGTGGGGAACAGGAATATGTGTTTCATTTTCATTTCTGAGGTGTTTGTCAAAAGTCATGTTTTTTGGCTGTATTGAGTCCTAAGGCGAATGCACTGTTAGACTTTGGGCTAGCTCTTCAGGGTAGGCTCGGAATCGAAAATCAAGCGAGAATTCGGCTTTCCAGCCCATGGGGAACAGGAATATGTGTTTCATTTTCATTTCTGAGGTGTTTGTCAAAAGTCATGTTTTTTGGCTGTATTGAGTCCTAAGGCGAATGCAGTTAGACTTTGGGCTAGCTCTTCAGGGTAGGCTCAGAATCGAAAATCAAGCGAGAATTCGGCTTTCCAGCCCGTGGGGAACAGGAATATGTGTTTCATTTTCATTTCTGAGGTGTTTGTCAAAAGTCATGTTTTTTGGCTGTATTGAGTCCTAAGGCGAATGCACTGTTAGAATTTGGGCTAGCTCTTCAGGAAAAGGTCGGAATCAAAAATCAAGCGAGAATTTGGCTTTCCGGCCTGTGGGGAACAGGAATATGTGTTTCATTTTTATTTCTGAGGTGTTTGTCAAAAGTCATGTTTTTTGGCTGTATTGAGTCCTAAGGCTAATGCAGTTAGACTTTGGGCTAGCTCTTCAGGGTAGGCTCAGAATCGAAAATCAAGCGAGAATTCGGCTTTCCAGCCCGTGGGGAACAGGAATATGTGTTTCTTTTTCATTTCTGAGGTGTTTTTCAAAAGTGATGTTTTTGGGCTGAATTTAGAAATTAGGCGAATGCTGTGTTAGACCTTGGGCTAGCTCTTCAGGAAAAGGTCGGAATCAAAAATCAAGCGAGAATTTGGCTTTCCGGCCTGTGGGGAACAGGAATATGTGTTTCATTTTCATTTCTGAGGTGTTTGTCAAAAGTCATATTTTTGGCTGTATTGAGTCCTAAGGCGAATGCTGTGTTAGACTTTGGGCTAGCTCTTCAGGGTAGGCTCGGAATCGAAAATCAAGCAAGAATTTGGCTTTCCAGCCCGTGGGGAACAGGAATATGTGTTTCTTTTTCATTTCTGAGGTGTTTGTCAAAAGTGATGTTTTTGGGCTGAATTGAGAAATAAGGCGAATGCTGTGTTAGACCGTGAGCTAGCTCTTCAGGGTAGGCTCGGAATCGAAAATCAAGCGAGAATTCGGCTTTCCAGCCCGTGGGGAACAGGAATATGTGTTTCATTTTCATTTCTGAGGTGTTTGTCAAAAGTCATGTTTTTTGGCTGTATTGAGTCCTAAGGCGAATGCAGTGTTAGACTTTGGGCTAGCTCTTCAGGGTAGGCTCAGAATCGAAAATCAAGCGAGAATTCGGCTTTCCAGCCCGTGGGGAACAGGAATATGTGTTTCATTTTCATTTCTGAGGTGTTTGTCAAAAGTGATGTTTTTGGGCTGAATTGAGAAATAAGGCGAATGCTGTGTTAGACCTTGAGCTAGCTCTTCAGGGTAGGCTCGGAATCGAAAATCAAGCGAGAATTCGGCTTTCCAGCCTGTGGGGAACAGGAATATGTGTTTCTTTTTCATTTCTGAGGTGTTTGTCAAAAGTGATATTTTTGGCTGTATTGAGTCCTAAGGCGAATGCTGTGTTAGACTTTGGGCTAGCTCTTCAGGGTAGGCTCGGAATCGAAAATCAAGCGAGAATTCGGCTTTCCAGCCCATGGGGAACTGGAATATGTGTTTCATTTTCATTTCTGAGGTGTTTGTCAAAAGTCATGTTTTTTGGCTGTATTGAGTCCTAAGGCGAATGCAGTGTTAGACTTTGGGCTAGCTCTTCAGGGTAGGCTCAGAATCGAAAATCAAGCGAGAATTCGGCTTTCCAGCCCGTGGGGAACAGGAATATGTGTTTCATTTTCATTTCTGAGGTGTTTGTCAAAAGTGATGTTTTTGGGCTGAATTGAGAAATAAGGCGAATGCTGTGTTAGACCTTGAGCTAGCTCTTCAGGGTAGGCTCGGAATCGAAAATCAAGCGAGAATTCGGCTTTCCAGCCTGTGGGGAACAGGAATATGTGTTTCTTTTTCATTTCTGAGGTGTTTGTCAAAAGTGATGTTTTTGGGCTGAATTGAGAAATAAGGCGAATGCTGTGTTGGACCGTGAGCTAGCTCTTCAGGGTAGGCTCAGAATCGAAAATCAAGTGAGAATTCGGCTTTCCAGCCCATGGGGAACTGGAATATGTGTTTCATTTTCATTTCTGAGGTGTTTGTCAAAAGTCATGTTTTTTGGCTGTATTGAGTCCTAAGGCGAATGCAGTGTTAGACTTTGGGCTAGCTCTTCAGGGTAGGCTCAGAATCGAAAATCAAGCGAGAATTCGGCTTTCCAGCCCGTGGGGAACAGGAATATGTGTTTCATTTTCATTTCTGAGGTGTTTGTCAAAAGTGATGTTTTTGGGCTGAATTGAGAAATAAGGCGAATGCTGTGTTAGACCTTGAGCTAGCTCTTCATTGTTGGCTCGGAATCGAAAATCAAGCGAGAATTCGGCTTTCCAGCCTGTGGGGAACAGGAATATGTGTTTCTTTTTCATTTCTGAGGTGTTTGTCAAAAGTGATGTTTTTGGGCTGAATTGAGAAATAAGGCGAATGCTGTGTTGGACCGTGAGCTAGCTCTTCAGGGTAGGCTCAGAATCGAAAATCAAGTGAGAATTCGGCTTTCCAGCCTGTGGGGAACAGGAATATGTGTTTCATTTTCATTTCTGAGGTGTTTGTCAAAAGTCATGTTTTTTGGCTGTATTGAGTTCTAAGGCGAATGCAGTGTTAGACTTTGGGCTAGCTCTTCAGGGTAGGCTCGGAATCGAAAATCAAGCGAGAATTCGGCTTTCCAGCCCGTGGGGAACAGGAATATGTGTTTCTTTTTCATTTCTGAGGTGTTTTTCAAAAGTGATGTTTTTGGGCTGAATTTAGAAATTAGGCGAATGCTGTGTTAGACCTTGGGCTAGCTCTTCAGGAAAAGGTCGGAATCAAAAATCAAGCGAGAATTTGGCTTTCCGGCCTGTGGGGAACAGGAATATGTGTTTCATTTTCATTTCTGAGGTGTTTGTCAAAAGTCATATTTTTGGCTGTATTGAGTCCTAAGGCGAATGCTGTGTTAGACTTTGGGCTAGCTCTTCAGGGTAGGCTCGGAATCGAAAATCAAGCGAGAATTTGGCTTTCCAGCCTGTGGGGAACAGGAATATGTGTTTCTTTTTCATTTCTGAGGTGTTTTTCAAAAGTGATGTTTTTGGGCTGAATTTAGAAATTAGGCGAATGCTGTGTTAGACCTTGGGCTAGCTCTTCAGGAAAAGGTCGGAATCAAAAATCAAGCGAGAATTTGGCTTTCCGGCCTGTGGGGAACAGGAATATGTGTTTCATTTTCATTTCTGAGGTGTTTGTCAAAAGTCATGTTTTTTGGCTGTATTGAGTCCTAAGGCGAATGCAGTTAGACTTTGGGCTAGCTCTTCAGGGTAGGCTCAGAATCGAAAATCAAGCGAGAATTCGGCTTTCCAGCCCGTGGGGAACAGGAATATGTGTTTCTTTTTCATTTCTGAGGTGTTTTTCAAAAGTGATGTTTTTGGGCTGAATTTAGAAATTAGGCGAATGCTGTGTTAGACCTTGGGCTAGCTCTTCAGGAAAAGGTCGGAATCAAAAATCAAGCGAGAATTTGGCTTTCCGGCCTGTGGGGAACAGGAATATGTGTTTCATTTTCATTTCTGAGGTGTTTGTCAAAAGTCATATTTTTGGCTGTATTGAGTCCTAAGGCGAATGCTGTGTTAGACTTTGGGCTAGCTCTTCAGGGTAGGCTCGGAATCGAAAATCAAGCAAGAATTTGGCTTTCCAGCCCGTGGGGAACAGGAATATGTGTTTCTTTTTCATTTCTGAGGTGTTTGTCAAAAGTGATGTTTTTGGGCTGAATTGAGAAATAAGGCGAATGCTGTGTTAGACCGTGAGCTAGCTCTTCAGGGTAGGCTCGGAATCGAAAATCAAGCGAGAATTCGGCTTTCCAGCCCATGGGGAACAGGAATATGTGTTTCATTTTCATTTCTGAGGTGTTTGTCAAAAGTCATGTTTTTTGGCTGTATTGAGTCCTAAGGCGAATGCAGTGTTAGACTTTGGGCTAGCTCTTCAGGGTAGGCTCAGAATCGAAAATCAAGCGAGAATTCGGCTTTCCAGCCCGTGGGGAACAGGAATATGTGTTTCATTTTCATTTCTGAGGTGTTTGTCAAAAGTGATGTTTTTGGGCTGAATTGAGAAATAAGGCGAATGCTGTGTTAGACCTTGAGCTAGCTCTTCAGGGTAGGCTCGGAATCGAAAATCAAGCGAGAATTCGGCTTTCCAGCCTGTGGGGAACAGGAATATGTGTTTCTTTTTCATTTCTGAGGTGTTTGTCAAAAGTGATATTTTTGGCTGTATTGAGTCCTAAGGCGAATGCTGTGTTAGACTTTGGGCTAGCTCTTCAGGGTAGGCTCGGAATCGAAAATCAAGCGAGAATTCGGCTTTCCAGCCCATGGGGAACTGGAATATGTGTTTCATTTTCATTTCTGAGGTGTTTGTCAAAAGTCATGTTTTTTGGCTGTATTGAGTCCTAAGGCGAATGCAGTGTTAGACTTTGGGCTAGCTCTTCAGGGTAGGCTCAGAATCGAAAATCAAGCGAGAATTCGGCTTTCCAGCCCGTGGGGAACAGGAATATGTGTTTCATTTTCATTTCTGAGGTGTTTGTCAAAAGTGATGTTTTTGGGCTGAATTGAGAAATAAGGCGAATGCTGTGTTAGACCTTGAGCTAGCTCTTCAGGGTAGGCTCGGAATCGAAAATCAAGCGAGAATTCGGCTTTCCAGCCTGTGGGGAACAGGAATATGTGTTTCTTTTTCATTTCTGAGGTGTTTGTCAAAAGTGATGTTTTTGGGCTGAATTGAGAAATAAGGCGAATGCTGTGTTGGACCGTGAGCTAGCTCTTCAGGGTAGGCTCAGAATCGAAAATCAAGTGAGAATTCGGCTTTCCAGCCCATGGGGAACTGGAATATGTGTTTCATTTTCATTTCTGAGGTGTTTGTCAAAAGTCATGTTTTTTGGCTGTATTGAGTCCTAAGGCGAATGCAGTGTTAGACTTTGGGCTAGCTCTTCAGGGTAGGCTCAGAATCGAAAATCAAGCGAGAATTCGGCTTTCCAGCCCGTGGGGAACAGGAATATGTGTTTCATTTTCATTTCTGAGGTGTTTGTCAAAAGTGATGTTTTTGGGCTGAATTGAGAAATAAGGCGAATGCTGTGTTAGACCTTGAGCTAGCTCTTCAGGGTAGGCTCGGAATCGAAAATCAAGCGAGAATTCGGCTTTCCAGCCTGTGGGGAACAGGAATATGTGTTTCTTTTTCATTTCTGAGGTGTTTGTCAAAAGTGATGTTTTTGGGCTGAATTGAGAAATAAGGCGAATGCTGTGTTGGACCGTGAGCTAGCTCTTCAGGGTAGGCTCAGAATCGAAAATCAAGTGAGAATTCGGCTTTCCAGCCTGTGGGGAACAGGAATATGTGTTTCATTTTCATTTCTGAGGTGTTTGTCAAAAGTGATGTTTTTGGGCTGAATTGAGAAATAAGGCGAATGCTGTGTTAGACCTTGAGCTAGCTCTTCAGGGTAGGCTCGGAATCGAAAATCAAGCGAGAATTCGGCTTTCCAGCCTGTGGGGAACAGGAATATGTGTTTCTTTTTCATTTCTGAGGTGTTTGTCAAAAGTGATGTTTTTGGCTGTATTGAGTCCTAAGGCGAATGCTGTGTTGGACCGTGAGCTAGCTCTTCAGGGTAGGCTCAGAATCGAAAATCAAGTGAGAATTCGGCTTTCCAGCCCATGGGGAACTGGAATATGTGTTTCATTTTCATTTCTGAGGTGTTTGTCAAAAGTCATGTTTTTTGGCTGTATTGAGTCCTAAGGCGAATGCAGTGTTAGACTTTGGGCTAGCTCTTCAGGGTAGGCTCAGAATCAAAAATCAAGCGAGAATTCGGCTTTCCAGCCCGTGGGGAACAGGAATATGTGTTTCATTTTCATTTCTGAGGTGTTTGTCAAAAGTGATGTTTTTGGGCTGAATTGAGAAATAAGGCGAATGCTGTGTTGGACCGTGAGCTAGCTCTTCAGGGTAGGCTCAGAATCGAAAATCAAGTGAGAATTCGGCTTTCCAGCCTGTGGGGAACAGGAATATGTGTTTCATTTTCATTTCTGAGGTGTTTGTCAAAAGTCATGTTTTTTGGCTGTATTGAGTTCTAAGGCGAATGCAGTGTTAGACTTTGGGCTAGCTCTTCAGGGTAGGCTCGGAATCGAAAATCAAGCGAGAATTCGGCTTTCCAGCCCGTGGGGAACAGGAATATGTGTTTCTTTTTCATTTCTGAGGTGTTTTTCAAAAGTGATGTTTTTGGGCTGAATTTAGAAATTAGGCGAATGCTGTGTTAGACCTTGGGCTAGCTCTTCAGGAAAAGGTCGGAATCAAAAATCAAGCGAGAATTTGGCTTTCCGGCCTGTGGGGAACAGGAATATGTGTTTCATTTTCATTTCTGAGGTGTTTGTCAAAAGTCATATTTTTGGCTGTGTTGAGTCCTAAGGCGAATGCTGTGTTAGACTTTGGGCTAGCTCTTCAGGGTAGGCTCGGAATCGAAAATCAAGCAAGAATTTGGCTTTCCAGCCCGTGGGGAACAGGAATATGTGTTTCTTTTTCATTTCTGAGGTGTTTGTCAAAAGTGATGTTTTTGGGCTGAATTGAGAAATAAGGCGAATGCTGTGTTAGACCGTGAGCTAGCTCTTCAGGGTAGGCTCGGAATCGAAAATCAAGCGAGAATTCGGCTTTCCAGCCCGTGGGGAACAGGAATATGTGTTTCATTTTCATTTCTGAGGTGTTTGTCAAAAGTCATGTTTTTTGGCTGTATTGAGTCCTTAGGCGAATGCACTGTTAGACTTTGGGCTAGCTCTTCAGGGTAGGCTCGGAATCGAAAATCAAGCGAGAATTCGGCTTTCCAGCCCATGGGGAACAGGAATATGTGTTTCATTTTCATTTCTGAGGTGTTTGTCAAAAGTCATGTTTTTTGGCTGTATTGAGTCCTAAGGCGAATGCAGTGTTAGACTTTGGGCTAGCTCTTCAGGGTAGGCTCAGAATCGAAAATCAAGCGAGAATTCGGCTTTCCAGCCCGTGGGGAACAGGAATATGTGTTTCATTTTCATTTCTGAGGTGTTTGTCAAAAGTGATGTTTTTGGGCTGAATTGAGAAATAAGGCGAATGCTGTGTTAGACCTTGAGCTAGCTCTTCAGGGTAGGCTCGGAATCGAAAATCAAGCGAGAATTCGGCTTTCCAGCCTGTGGGGAACAGGAATATGTGTTTCTTTTTCATTTCTGAGGTGTTTGTCAAAAGTGATGTTTTTGGGCTGAATTGAGAAATAAGGCGAATGCTGTGTTGGACCGTGAGCTAGCTCTTCAGGGTAGGCTCAGAATCGAAAATCAAGTGAGAATTCGGCTTTCCAGCCTGTGGGGAACAGGAATATGTGTTTCTTTTTCATTTCTGAGGTGTTTTTCAAAAGTGATGTTTTTGGGCTGAATTTAGAAATTAGGCGAATGCTGTGTTAGACCTTGGGCTAGCTCTTCAGGAAAAGGTCGGAATCAAAAATCAAGCGAGAATTTGGCTTTCCGGCCTGTGGGGAACAGGAATATGTGTTTCATTTTCATTTCTGAGGTGTTTGTCAAAAGTCATATTTTTGGCTGTATTGAGTCCTAAGGCGAATGCTGTGTTAGACTTTGGGCTAGCTCTTCAGGGTAGGCTCGGAATCGAAAATCAAGCAAGAATTTGGCTTTCCAGCCCGTGGGGAACAGGAATATGTGTTTCATTTTCATTTCTGAGGTGTTTGTCAAAAGTGATGTTTTTGGGCTGAATTGAGAAATAAGGCGAATGCTGTGTTAGACCGTGAGCTAGCTCTTCAGGGTAGGCTCGGAATCGAAAATCAAGCGAGAATTCGGCTTTCCAGCCCGTGGGGAACAGGAATATGTGTTTCATTTTCATTTCTGAGGTGTTTGTCAAAAGTCATGTTTTTTGGCTGTATTGAGTCCTTAGGCGAATGCACTGTTAGACTTTGGGCTAGCTCTTCAGGGTAGGCTCGGAATCGAAAATCAAGCGAGAATTCGGCTTTCCAGCCCATGGGGAACAGGAATATGTGTTTCATTTTCATTTCTGAGGTGTTTGTCAAAAGTCATGTTTTTTGGCTGTATTGAGTCCTAAGGCGAATGCAGTGTTAGACTTTGGGCTAGCTCTTCAGGGTAGGCTCAGAATCGAAAATCAAGCGAGAATTCGGCTTTCCAGCCCGTGGGGAACAGGAATATGTGTTTCATTTTCATTTCTGAGGTGTTTGTCAAAAGTGATGTTTTTGGGCTGAATTGAGAAATAAGGCGAATGCTGTGTTAGACCTTGAGCTAGCTCTTCAGGGTAGGCTCGGAATCGAAAATCAAGCAAGAATTCGGCTTTCCAGCCTGTGGGGAACAGGAATATGTGTTTCTTTTTCATTTCTGAGGTGTTTGTCAAAAGTGATATTTTTGGCTGTATTGAGTCCTAAGGCGAATGCTGTGTTAGACTTTGGGCTAGCTCTTCAGGGTAGGCTCGGAATCGAAAATCAAGCGAGAATTCGGCTTTCCAGCCCATGGGGAACTGGAATATGTGTTTCATTTTCATTTCTGAGGTGTTTGTCAAAAGTCATGTTTTTTGGCTGTATTGAGTCCTAAGGCGAATGCAGTGTTAGACTTTGGGCTAGCTCTTCAGGGTAGGCTCAGAATCGAAAATCAAGCGAGAATTCGGCTTTCCAGCCCGTGGGGAACAGGAATATGTGTTTCATTTTCATTTCTGAGGTGTTTGTCAAAAGTGATGTTTTTGGGCTGAATTGAGAAATAAGGCGAATGCTGTGTTAGACCGTGAGCTAGCTCTTCAGGGTAGGCTCGGAATCGAAAATCAAGCGAGAATTCGGCTTTCCAGCCCGTGGGGAACAGGAATATGTGTTTCATTTTCATTTCTGAGGTGTTTGTCAAAAGTCATGTTTTTTGGCTGTATTGAGTCCTTAGGCGAATGCACTGTTAGACTTTGGGCTAGCTCTTCAGGGTAGGCTCGGAATCGAAAATCAAGCGAGAATTCGGCTTTCCAGCCCATGGGGAACAGGAATATGTGTTTCATTTTCATTTCTGAGGTGTTTGTCAAAAGTCATGTTTTTTGGCTGTATTGAGTCCTAAGGCGAATGCAGTGTTAGACTTTGGGCTAGCTCTTCAGGGTAGGCTCAGAATCGAAAATCAAGCGAGAATTCGGCTTTCCAGCCCGTGGGGAACAGGAATATGTGTTTCATTTTCATTTCTGAGGTGTTTGTCAAAAGTGATGTTTTTGGGCTGAATTGAGAAATAAGGCGAATGCTGTGTTAGACCTTGAGCTAGCTCTTCAGGGTAGGCTCGGAATCGAAAATCAAGCAAGAATTCGGCTTTCCAGCCTGTGGGGAACAGGAATATGTGTTTCTTTTTCATTTCTGAGGTGTTTGTCAAAAGTGATATTTTTGGCTGTATTGAGTCCTAAGGCGAATGCTGTGTTAGACTTTGGGCTAGCTCTTCAGGGTAGGCTCGGAATCGAAAATCAAGCGAGAATTCGGCTTTCCAGCCCATGGGGAACTGGAATATGTGTTTCATTTTCATTTCTGAGGTGTTTGTCAAAAGTCATGTTTTTTGGCTGTATTGAGTCCTAAGGCGAATGCAGTGTTAGACTTTGGGCTAGCTCTTCAGGGTAGGCTCAGAATCGAAAATCAAGCGAGAATTCGGCTTTCCAGCCCGTGGGGAACAGGAATATGTGTTTCATTTTCATTTCTGAGGTGTTTGTCAAAAGTGATGTTTTTGGGCTGAATTGAGAAATAAGGCGAATGCTGTGTTAGACCTTGGGCTAGCTCTTCAGGGTAGGCTCGGAATCGAAAATCAAGCAAGAATTTGGCTTTCCAGCCCGTGGGGAAACAGGAATATGTGTTTCTTTTTCATTTCTGAGGTGTTTGTCAAAAGTGATGTTTTTGGGCTGAATTGAGAAATAAGGCGAATGCTGTGTTAGACCGTGAGCTAGCTCTTCAGGGTAGGCTCGGAATCGAAA
>JALIGW010000397.1:0-12500 GCA_023053685.1 Diadophis punctatus similis
TCCAGGAAACCTCAACGGCACACAACACTCCATGAATTCAGCATCTGTTCCTGACAAATGCCCCTCCCCGCAGCGTCTCTTAAGTCTCAGACCCCAGGTGTGCCTTGTGAAGAGGGGCGGGGCGCTCTCCTCCTGAGTTGTCAGGTCAGCCTGTGCTGTTCCCACCTTCTCTCCACTCTCCGTGCTCAGGGATCAGGAAGCCGTGGTCCTTGCTCATTGTCTGAACTCTGTCTCTCATGTTCACTGCTTAGCCTCTTTTGGTCATCCTTCCCCACCTTCCTCCCTGCCTACAAGCCATCCCAATCCTGAAAGGCCCTGGCCTGACTCGGTCTGCTCCTCCCCACATTCCTCCGAAGCCAACGAAGCCCCATCCTCGATATCCATTGGCTCCAGTTCAGGCTCATCTTCCTCCGCAGATTCAGGTTCCAACGGGGGCATGACAACCTAAATTTGGACCACCTCAGTGTCCGAGGGAGCAAAAATCCAGATGGGAAGGAAGGGAAACCTTTACGGGGCTTATTCCAAGTTCGCAGGCAAGTGCAACGGAGGTCGCATCTGTTCTGTGTAAGTAGCAGAAGACAAATTGGCTAATAGCATTGTCAAAAGCGATCATCTAGTCACCCCCTCTAATAAAGGAAGACAAGCTCTATAAATTTCCAGACAAACATGGGTGTTAAATAAGGGCCAAGAAGCCCCTTCGCTATAAATAACCAATTAGGGCCGCAAGGTTGACAGGCCTCGTCCCAAATCCATTCTGCTAATGAGATTTAAGTGTCACTGCCGACTTGGCAGGTGGAAGGAGGAGAAGGAGGAGGAGGTGGGGGAGAAGAGATCACCTGAGCACAGGAACACCACTCCCCAAAAATAGCCTTGGGGAACTGTAGCCCCTTTCCACATGGAAGGTAGTTCCCGAAAAACAAAATTAGGCCAGGCAAATATTATGTCAAGATGAAGACGGCTACCGGTCAAGCTCTGATCTCAGTGGCTATGTGGATATAAATATGCCGTTCCCTTGGCAGCGGTCCCCTAAGTAGTTTGCATTGTCATCTTCTTGCAGCTTCTCGTTATAACTCTGTTGCAGGTCTTCTAGTCCTTAGGCAGGACAATCTATCCCATTCCAGACAAATGGATGTGCAATCTCTTCTTAAAAGCCTCCAGTGATGGAGCACCCACAACTTTTGGAGGCAAGCTGTCCCACTGGTTAATTGTTCTAACTGTCAGGAAATTTCTCCTTAGTTCTAAGTTGCTTCTCTCCTTGGTTAGTTTCCATCCGTTGCTTCTTCTCCTGCCTTCTGGTTCTTTGGAGAATAGCTTGACTCCCTCTTCTTTGTGGCAGCCCCTGAGATATTGGAACACAGCTTTCATGTCACCCCTAGTCTTTCTTTTCTTTAGACTAGTCCAGGGGTAGGCAAAGTTGGCTCTTCTATGACTCATGGACTTCAACTCCCAGAATTCCTGAGCTAGCATGATTGGCTCAGAAAGTCTGGGAGTTGAAGTCCACGAATCATAGAAGAGCCAACTTTGCCTACCCCTGGACTAGTAGGTTCCATCCATTGTTTCTTGGGAAAATCATGGGAAATAATTGAGCTTAAAAGGCTAGGAAGTTGAGGCCCGCCCAGCGTAGACAATGTGAGTCTAGTTGGAATGGTGAAATGATTTGATGCAAGACAGCTTCCTGGAACGGTAGGTTTTAACTGTAGGAACCGTGGTGGTGCACTGGTTAACATGCGGGATTGCAGGCTAATTCTGCTGACTGCCGGGGGTTCAATCCTGACCTGCTCAAGATTGACTCGGCCTTCCATCCTCCTGAGGTCGGTAAAATGACGACCCAGATAGTTAGGGGCACTGGTTAATTCTTCTCCCTGTCAGGAAATTCCTCCTTAGTTCTAGGTTGCTTCTCTCCTTTGTTAGTTTCCATCCCTTGCTTCTTTTCCTGCCTTCAGGTGCTTTGGAGAATAGCTTGACTCCCTCTTCTTTGGGGCAGCCCCTGAAATATTGGAAGCCTGTCCCCCCCAGTCCTGTTTTAAAAAAGACTAGTAGTTTCCATCATTGTTTCTTGTCTTGCCTTCTGGTGTGTTGGAAAGTAAATTGACCCCCTCTTCTTTGGGGCAGCCCCTCAAATATTGGACTGCTATCATGTCATCCCTAGTTCTTCTGTTCACTAGACTAGACAAACCCAATTCCTGCAACCGTTCTTCACATGTTTTAGCCTCCACCCCCCTAATAATTTTTGTTGCTCTTCTCTGCACTCTTTCTAATGTTGGAAGGAAAATCCACCTCGTTCAGTTCCAAGCAGGGAGAAAGATACTGGAAACATGGAGGCTGATTGGAAAGATGGTTTATTGATGGACAGGACCTGGGCAGCTGACCACATGGAGTGGAGAGTGAGGGTTATTTAGACCCTCTCTGGGCTTTGAACTTGAGCTTCCTGTTCCTGTGGCAAGGGCATGCATTCTATTGGCTGCTGTCAGACTCCCATGGGGCTGTGCAGGGGTCATAGCTTAGGTTGTCTGAGATAAGTTTGATTGAACCTTTCCGGGTGATGCGATGTCCTTAGGAAATTTTGAAATGCAAGTGAGCCCTGCTGCTAGATGGGTAGAAGGCTAATCCTATTATGTCCTGAGGGGTCATGTCTTAATCCCATCACCCTGGAGCTGAAGTAGAGGTGGTATTCAGCCGGTCCGGACCGGTTTTGGCGAACCGGTAGTAGCGACCTGCCCCGGTGCTATGCTGTCTTATTTAGGCACATTTTGAAGCCGCGTGCAGGAACTGGGTATGTCTAGTTTAATGAAAAGAAGGACATGATAGCAGTGTTCCAATATCTCAGGGGCTGCCCCAAAGAAGAGGGAGTCAAGCTATTCTCCAAAGCACCTGAGGGTAGAACAAGAAGCAATGGGTGGAAACTCATCAAGGAGAGAAGCAATTTAGGACTAAGGAGAAATTTCCTGACAGTTAGAACAATTAATCCATGGAACAGCTTGCCTCCAGAAGTTGTGAATGCTCCAACACTGGAAGTTTTTAAGAAGATGTTGGATAACCATTTGTCTGAAGTGATTGTGGGTTTCCTGCCTAAGCAGGGGGTTGGACTAGAAGACCTCCAAGGTCCCTTCCAACTCTGTTATTCTATTCTATTCTATTCTGTTCTGTTCTGTTCCGTTCCGTTCCGTTCCGTTCCGTTCCGTTCTGTTCTGTTCTGTTCTGTTCTATTTTATTCGAGTCTCAACATCTTTTTCTTAAAATATTGTGGTGAGCAAAACTGGGTGCAATTAAACGGGATGCAATTCATTAAGACCAGGAGGGATATTCACTTACCTTCCCTACCAGTTCACAAATGTAAGCGTGCACGCCCGTCCACGCATGTGCACAGCCTTCCGTACATGCACACAGCCTCAAAAACATTCCTAAGTAGGACGGAATAGAGCAGGGGTGGGGAGGTTGGCCCCACCTCCACCCCCAACCATCACCCGTCACCCGTGATTTCCATTACCGGTTCGGGCGAACCGGCCCGAACCGCCTGAATGCCACCTCTGATTAAGACTTGTTAAACAGCCCTGGAATGCTTTGTTGGCATTTCATCCAAGGATGAGTCCTCTCTGAGGTTTGCCCATCATGGAAACCTGATCAGATGCTGCCCGAGAGCGAGCCAGAAATGTAGAAACCGGCAGGAAGTTCAGAAGCCCCCAGCAGGAGATGGTGGCAACCTTCTATGGAGGCCTCTGAAGCTTGGTGGCATGAACATCATTGCTAGCTGCTGGAGACCGTTGGGCTTTAAAAAAAAATCTTTCTTTCATTTCCCGGAGATCACTGCGTCGCCTTTCTGCCCTGCGAGGCAGATCTGTCTGTCGTCCTCCCCCCGCCCCAGTAGGAGGAAAGAAAAAAGCCTCGAAAGCTTACAAAAAAACCCGCAAGCTTTAAGGCGCTGATAAATCGATAAAAGCCCAGGCACTAACAGCCGAATGATAAAAAATTCATTCATCCCAGCACTAGAACAGACCCACCGTGCTGCTTTATTCATGAGGTTGTCTCATTGCCACTGTTAAACCTTTAATTCACCATTGAGAATTACAGGCCTGCTAAGAAATATTTTTTTCTCTCTCTACCTTCCCTCCCTCCCTCCCTCCCTCCCTCTTTCTTCTCTCTCTCTTCTGTCACTCTCTTCTGCCTCTCCTCTCTCTCTCTTCTGTCTCTCTCCTCTCTCTTTCTCTCTCCTCTCTCTCCTCTCTCCCCCCCTCTCGTCTCTCTCTTTTCTCTCTCCTCTCTCTCTTCTGTCTCTCTCTCTCTCCTCTCTCTTCTCTCTCTCTCTCTCTCCTCTCTCTCTCTCTCCCCCTCTCTATCTTTCTTCTGTCTCTCTTCTCTCTCTTTCTTCTGTCTCTCTCCTCTCTCTCTCCTCCCTCTCTCTCCTTTCGCTGTCTCTCTCTTCTCTCTCTTCTCTCACACTCTTCTCTTTCTCTCTCCTCTCTCCTCTCTCCTCTCTCCCCCTCTCTCCTCTATCTTTCTTCTTCTCTCTCTCTCTTCTCCTGTCTCTCTCTCTCTCGCCTCTCTCTCTTTCTCTCTCCTCTCTCTCCCCCTCTCCTCTCTCTCTTTTCTCTCTCCTCTCTCTCTTCTGTCTCTCTCTCTCTCCTCTCTCTTCTGTCTCTCTCTCTCTCCTCTCTCTCTCCCCCTCTCTATCTTTCTTCTGTCTCTCTCCTCTCTCTCTCTTCTGTCTCTCTCCTCTCTCTCTTCTGTCTCTCTCTCTCCTCTCTCTCTCCTCCCTCTCTCTCCTTTCGCTGTCTCTCTCTTCTCTCTCTTCTCTCACACTCTTCTCTTTCTCTCTCCTCTCTCCTCTCTCCCCCTCTCTCCTCTATCTTTCTTCTTCTCTCTCTCTCTTCTCCTGTCTCTCTCTTGCCTCTCTCTCTTTCTCTCTCCTCTCTCTCCCCCTCTCCTCTCTCTCTTTTCTCTCTCCTCTCTCTCTCTTCTGTCTCTCTCTCTCCTCTCTCTTCTGTCTGTCTCTCTCTCTCCTCTCTCTCTCTCCCCCTCTCTATCTTTCTTCTGTCTCTCTCCTCTCTCTCCTCCCTCTCTCTCCTTTCTCTGTCTCTCTCTTCTCTCTCTTCTCTCACAGTCTTCTCTTTCTCTCTCCTCTCTCCCCCTCTCTCCTCTATCTTTCTTCTTCTCTCTCTCTCTCTTCTCTCTTCTGTCTCTCTCTCTCCTCTCTCTCTCCTCTCTCTCTTCTCTTCTCTCTCTTCCCCCCTCTCCTCTCTCTCTCTCCATTTCCCATGTCTTTAGAAACAAGAAGAAAAAGGGGAAAATAATAATGTGTTAATTAGGAAACAGACAAATGGCTTGACTTGCAAGGAAATGGCTTCTGGGGCTAATTGAGCGCTTGACACGGAGCCGTGGAGGCTGGGAGATCTCCATTTAGGAGTTTTAAGGGGAATGTTTTGTATGAGGAAGGTTCCTTTTTAGGGAGGTGGGACTGGGGAGGAAAAAAAACACCCTCCTTTAATACCTGGACAGTGGATGCTTCCAAACTGATGCAGATATTGCTGGGTTAAAGCAACGATCCGATTCAACACAAAGCAGATTCTAAGTTTACAGATAGGATGAGTGGAGGCATACGAGAAAGAGAACATAGAATAATAGAGTTGGAAAGGGATCTTGGAGATCTGCTAGTCCAACCCCCTGTTCAAGCAGGAGACCCTATATCTTTCCAGACAAATAGTTATCCAGTCTCTTTTTGAAAGCCCCACAACTTCTGCTTTGTGTTGAATCGGATCACGAGACGTGATAGGACCGTTCTTGTCACGTAGTGAATATTGTCAGTTGTATGTCTATGCAGGGTGATACATCCCTATCCTAATATTATGGTACATTCCAATATAAGCAGAACACGTGATATGATGTTCTTTGCGCATGTGTGCATTCCTAAACCACCATTAATTCTCTTCTGCCTTAGCTGTTGACCTGAACGGTCGTGTTACTCAGCACAATGTAGTTTATTCAGGATTTATTGTTTTTGTACTGAAATAAATATTTTCTATTAGACTTTTAATCTCGGCTTTATTTCTTTTCTTTATTCCAAGAAAAGATCTAAATCGCCTCTATGAGATCTTATTCTCACCCCAGCAGTTCTATACTGCACTAATGAAGTCACTCTTGGGACCCCGTGTCCACTTCTGGTCACCATGATGTAAAAAGGATGCTGGAACACTAGAACGGTGTTGGCGAAGCTTTTCGGCACTGAGTGCCGAAATGGAGGTGCGTGTGTGTGTTTGTCCCGGAAACCGGAAGAGCAAAATCCTTACTAATTGTGGGCTATAAAATCTTCACTTCAATAATAGCAGAGAGACTGAAAAAAAGTTTTTTGACTGAATTTATTCACCCAGATGTTATCCCTCTCTTGAGGCAGCCTAGGACTGGGTTGGCTTTTTTGGCAGCTGCAGCACACAGCTGGCTCATGCTTAAGCGGTGGTCCACCAGGACATGTAGATCCCTCTTCCAGGCACTACTGTTGAGCCAGATAATGTCTACTTGAATTTTATAGATGGCTGATTCAGGAGGCCTTCCCTGTTCACCAGCATGACACAAATGCTACGGTTGAATTAGGTATGCTGGCTTTGAGAGCGGTGCGGTGGCCTAGAGGCGGAGCTCTCGCCTCACAATCAGGAGGCTGTGCGTTCGATCCTAGGTAGAGGCAGATATTTCTCTCTCTGGGCACAATGAGAATTATATATATATATATTTAATTTATTTTATTTGGAGGTTCTTCTATGCCGCCCTACTCCCTAAGGACTCAGGGCAGCGTACAACATTTTAAAGAACAGCAACCAATAAAATCATTTAAAAGACAGTTTTAAAACAGTTTTTAAAAAGGGCATACAACATATATACATACATGGGGGAGACATCGGATATAGAATTGTCTCAAACTCACCCCGCCTGCAAGAAGAGCCATGTCTTAATGGCTTTTCGGAAGGCCAGCAGGGTGGGGATAATTCGGATCTCTGGGGGAAGTTGGTTCCAGAGAGCAGGGCCCCCCACAGAGACAGCCCTCCCCCTAGGGCCCACCAGTCGGCATTGTTTGGCTGACGGGACCTGGAGGAGACCCACTCTGTGGGACCTAACCGGTCGAAGGGAAGTATGAGGTAGAATGCGGTCCCGGAGATAGCCTGGTCTTAAGCCATGTAGGGCTTTAAAGATGATGATCAACACTTTGAATTGTACCTGCTGAACAAAACTCCGCACTGGCGACAGGGACGGCATCCGGCCAGTAAACGCTCGGCTCCATTCAGCTGCTCAGACTCCGCCCCGCAAGGGATTATGGGGTCGTTAAAAAAAGATGATGCCGGCTATGAATCTTCATGGACCAGGGATGGATGCTTTCTTGCCTTCAGCGAACCCTCCCCCCCCCAAAAAAACTTCCTTGGAAATGGAATTGAAGGCCCATCCTGAAAAAGCCAAGCCAAGACACTTGGATTCTTTTCCTCCGCGAATGACACTGCCAAAGCATGGGGAGGTGTTGCCAGAAACGGCTCCCTCATCAAAACGCCATTATTAAAATTAAAAGCTAGAGGGAGGAGCAGGGGAAAAAAGACCCAATAATTGCCTAAGCCAATTTGGGAATGCAGATAATGAGGTGTGAACGTCACAATGGGGGGGGGGGGGAAACCCTCTTTGTGCTGGCTCCCATGGAACCAGAGAGGAGACTGTTCTGAAGAAGAACAGCTACAGAAGGAACAAGTGGTCAGCCTCTTACAATGATTGGGTCAGGGCGAGGGCTCTGCAGCTGTTGCTCTTCGGTTCCAAAAACGGTATATTTCTTGCAGCTTTTGTGGTGGCTCGAGGGTGGGTGGTCCAAGGAGAGAATTTTTAAAGAGTTGAAGTTTACAGCCTAATTTGAATGGGCGGTCTGGGTGCCCTCTGAGCTTTTTCATTTCCCTCCAGATGTTTCATGACCTGATTAGGTAACGTCATGAGTGTTAAGAGGGAGTGGGCTTTGTAAAGTGGAGGAAAGGGAGGAGGAGGAGGAGGAGGAGGAGGAGGAGGAGGAGGAGGAGGAGGAGGAGGAGGAGGAGGAGGAGGAGGACGACTGTCAGGTTTGCAAAGTGGAGGAGGAGAAAGACACCGGGGTCCTTGGTGCTCTCTGAACTTGGTGGCTTTCTTGCAGATGTTTCATTGCCAAACTAGGTATCATCATCAGTGCTAGAAGGGAGTGGGGTTTGTGGAGTAGAGGAGAAAGAGAAAGGGAGGAGGAGGAAGAGGAAGAGGAAGAGTAGGACTACTGTGGGGTCCTTGGTACTCTCTGAGCGTGGTGGTTTTCTTGCAGACTTTTCATTACCGAACTAGGTAACGTCATCAGTGCTAGAAGGGAGTTGGATTTGGAAAAGGAGGAGGAGGAGGACTGTGGGGTCCTTGGTGCTCTCTGAGCTTGGTGGTTTTCTTAAAGACATTTCATTACTCAACTAGGTAACATCATCAGTGCTAGAAAGGAGTTGGGTTTAGAGGAAGAGGAGGAGGAGGACTGTGATGTTCTTGGTGGTTTTCTTGTGGATGTTTCATAACCCGACTAGGTAACATCATCAGGGCTAGAAGGAAATTGGGTTTGGAAAAGGAGGAGGATTGTGGGGTCCTTGGTGCTCTCTGAGCGTAATAGTTTTCTTGCAGACATTTCATGACCCAATTAGGTAACATCATCAGTGCTAGGAAGGAGTGGGGTTTGTGAAGTGGAGGAAAGAGAGGAGGAGGAGACTGTAGGATCTTTGGTGCTCTCTGAGCTTGGTTATTTTCTTGCAGACGTTTCATTACCCGAGTAGGTAACATCATCAGTGCTAGAAGGGAGCGGGACTCTACCAATTCCCTTCTAGCACTGATGATGTTACCGAGTCGGGTTATGAAACATCCGCCAGAAAACCGCCAAGCTCAGAGAGAGCACCAAGGACCCTCACCGTTCAACCCTGAGTTACAAATATTCTCTTCTGAAGAGCGACACATTCAACCACACCCAGAGACGGGCGAATTGCTGACGAAGAAGAAACCCCTGTACATAACGTGGAGTTTTGCGAACTTCTAGAAATTTTTTTTGGCAGAAGGCGGGAGATTGGTGGAGCCATTCCATGCTGCCGTCTGCGCTGTGGCACCTTCCCGTTTGGCAATTCTCCTCCCTTTCTGGAAGCCATTGATAGATTTTTATTTATAGTATTGTACCGATGCGATACTATGCAGCACAGCGGCAGGCGAACGTCGCTGGCCGCCTTCCTTGCATTGTAGCGTTCTCGGATCCATTTACGAGAAGCACGCCACTGGATAATGTGGTTATTCTGGATGGGATCCAGCCCGGCCATCTATTATTATGTTCTCCGCTGCCTGGAGGAAAGGTGATGAGGTCTCGTAAGCTCCGTGTGGCAGCTGTTCTCTTTCCTTTTCTTGCTTTTTTTCCTTTTTACAGTATTCAAACGTACGTAGGAGGCCCTCAGCCAGTTTGCCTTAATGGGGCAGGAGTAGCTGGGCCCTTGAGATGGTTGTATCCCAGAACTAGAACAGAATAACAGAATTTGAAGGGACCTTAGAGGTTCTATTCTATTCTATTCTGTTCTGTTCCATTCTCTATTCATTCTCTATTCATTCTCTATTCATTCCATACTCCTATTCTATTCTATTCTATTCTATTCTATTCTATTCTGTTCTGTTCTGTTCTGTTCTATTCTATTCTATTCTATTCTATTCTATTCTATTCTGTTCTGTTCTGTTCTGTTCTGTTCTGTTCTGTTCTATTCTATTCTATTCTATTCTATTCTATTCTATTCTATTCTATTCTATTCTATTCTATTCTATTCCATTCCATTCCATTCCATTCCATTCCATTCCATTCTCTATTCATTCTCTATTCATTCTCTATTCATTCCATACTCCTATTCTATTCTATTCTATTCTATTCTATTCTATTCTATTCTATTCTATTCTATTCTGTTCTGTTCTGTTCTATTCTATTCTATTCTATTCTATTCTATTCTATTCTATTCTATTCTATTCTGTTCTGTTCCATTCTCTATTCATTCTCTATTCATTCTCTATTCATTCCATACTCCTATTCTATTCTATTCTATTCTATTCTATTCTATTCTATTCTATTCTATTCTGTTCTGTTCTGTTCTGTTCTGTTCTATTCTATTCTATTCTATTCTATTCTATTCTGTTCTGTTCTGTTCTGTTCTGTTCTGTTCTGTTCTGTTCTATTCTATTCTATTCTATTCTATTCTATTCTATTCTATTCTATTCTATTCTATTCTATTCTATTCCATTCCATTCCATTCCATTCCATTCCATTCCATTCTCTATTCATTCTCTATTCATTCTCTATTCATTCCATACTCCTATTCTATTCTATTCTATTCTATTCTATTCTATTCTATTCTATTCTATTCTGTTCTGTTCTGTTCTGTTCTATTCTATTCTATTCTATTCTATTCTATTCTATTCTATTCTATTCTATTCTGTTCTGTTCCATTCTCTATTCATTCTCTATTCATTCTCTATTCATTCCATACTCCTATTCTATTCTATTCTATTCTATTCTATTCTATTCTATTCTATTCTATTCTATTCTGTTCTGTTCTGTTCTATTCTATTCTATTCTATTCTATTCTATTCTATTCTGTTCTGTTCTGTTCTGTTCTGTTCTGTTCTGTTCTGTTCTATTCTATTCTATTCTATTCTATTCCATTCCATTCTCTATTCATTCCATACTCCTATTCTATTCTATTCTATTCTATTCTATTCTATTCTGTTCTGTTCTGTTCTGTTCTATTCTATTCTATTCTATTCTATTCTATTCTATTCTGTTCTGTTCTGTTCTGTTCTGTTCTGTTCTGTTCTATTCTATTCTATTCTATTCTATTCTATTCTATTCTATTCTATTCTATTCTATTCTATTCTATTCCATTCCATTCCATTCCATTCCATTCCATTCCATTCTCTATTCATTCTCTATTCATTCTCTATTCATTCCATACTCCTATTCTATTCTATTCTATTCTATTCTATTCTATTCTATTCTATTCTATTCTATTCTGTTCTGTTCTGTTCTATTCTATTCTATTCTATTCTATTCTATTCTATTCTATTCTATTCTATTCTGTTCTGTTCCATTCTCTATTCATTCTCTATTCATTCTCTATTCATTCCATACTCCTATTCTATTCTATTCTATTCTATTCTATTCTATTCTATTCTATTCTATTCTGTTCTGTTCTGTTCTGTTCTATTCTATTCTATTCTATTCTATTCTATTCTATTCTGTTCTGTTCTGTTCTGTTCTGTTCTGTTCTGTTCTATTCTATTCTATTCTATTCTATTCTATTCTATTCTATTCTATTCTATTCTATTCTATTCTATTCCATTCCATTCCATTCCATTCCATTCCATTCCATTCTCTATTCATTCTCTATTCATTCTCTATTCATTCCATACTCCTATTCTATTCTATTCTATTCTATTCTATTCTATTCTATTCTATTCTATTCTGTTCTGTTCTGTTCTGTTCTATTCTATTCTATTCTATTCTATTCTATTCTATTCTATTCTATTCTATTCTGTTCTGTTCCATTCTCTATTCATTCTCTATTCATTCTCTATTCATTCCATACTCCTATTCTATTCTATTCTATTCTATTCTATTCTATTCTATTCTATTCTATTCTATTCTATTCTATTCTGTTCTGTTCTGTTCTGTTCTGTTCTGTTCTATTCTATTCTATTCTATTCTATTCTATTCTATTCTATTCTATTCTATTCTATTCTATTCTATTCTATTCCATTCCATTCCATTCTCTATTCATTCTCTATTCATTCTCTATTCATTCCATATTCTATTCTATTCTATTCTATTCTATTCTATTCTATTCTATTCTATTCTATTCTATTCCATTCCATTCCATTCCATTCCATTCCATTCCATTCCATTCTCTATTCATTCTCTATTCATTCCATACTCCTATTCTATTCTATTCTATTCTATTCTATTCTATTCTATTCTATTCTATTCTATTCTATTCTATTCTATTCTATTCTATTCCATTCCATTCCATTCCATTCCATTCCATTCCATTCCATTCTCTATTCATTCTCTATTCATTCTCTATTCATTCCATATTCTATTCTATTCTATTCTATTCTATTCTATTCTATTCTATTCTATTCCATTCCATTCCATTCCATTCCATTCCATTCCATTCTCTATTCATTCTCTATTCATTCTCTATTCATTCCATATTCTATTCTATTCTATTCTATTCTATTCTATTCTATTCTATTCTATTCTATTCTATTCTATTCTATTCTATTCCATTCCATTCCATTCCATTCCATTCCATTCCATTCCATTCCATTCCATTCTCTATTCATTCTCTATTCATTCCATACTCCTATTCTATTCTATTCTATTCTATTCTATTCTATTCTATTCTATTCTATTCTATTCTATTCTATTCTATTCCATTCCATTCCATTCCATTCCATTCCATTCCATT
>JALIGW010000397.1:17500-44356 GCA_023053685.1 Diadophis punctatus similis
CATATTCTATTCTATTCTATTCTATTCTATTCTATTCTATTCTATTCTATTCTATTCTATTCTATTCTATTCTATTCTATTCTATTCTATTCTACTCTACTTTTCTCTTCTCTTCTCTTCTCTTCTCTTCCACTCCACTCCACTCCACTCAGAATAACAGAATTGGAAGGGACCTTGGAGGACTTCTAGTCCAACCCCCCCGCCCAAGCAGGAGACCCCCACACCATTTCTGACAGATGGCAGTCCCCTTTCTTCTTGAAAGCTTCCAGTGATGAAGCTCCCACAACTTCCAAAGGCATTTCAGACAGACGGTTGTCCAATCTCTTCTTAAAAACCTCCAGTGTTGGAGCAAACATAACTTCTTGGAGTCAAGTCCTTCCACTGATTAATTGTTCTAAACTGTCAGGAAATTTCTCCCTAGTTCTAGGCTGGCTCTCTCCTTGATTAGTTTCCATCCATCGCTTCTTGTCCTGGCCTTTAATCTTTGATCTACTTAAGCAACCGGCGAGTCTCCAGATGTTCAGCATTGCTCAGCCAGGAGAGACTAAGAAATTCACTAACATCTGGAAGGCTACACATTACCTTCCAGTTGTCTGCACACTTAATTGCTGGCTTCAGAGGGCCCCCTCCCCTTCCCGGTCTGTTCCTCTGACTTCGGTTTGCAGGAGTTAAGAAGCCTTTTTTTTTAAAGGATTGAAACGTTAAATGGACGGGGAGAAGGGAAGGAATTAGTCAAACGTTACTAAGAACTCGGAATTTTCCGCAAGAATGGCGTTTTCTCTAACTGGGGTGGGGAGCAACAGGGAGAAGGGAGTAAATGGATTGCAGTGCCTTAAACACAGCCTTGGTTGACCTGGCCAGAAAGTATTCAGGCGGAAAAAAAAAAGTGCATAGCGTACTTGCAAAAACCGCGGAAATGGGGATGTTTCTGTTTACACGGGAACAAATTGCAATATTCTTCTTCTTACTCAGCCCGGTATGGTATTGCACGTTCTTTTTGATTGATGGACCAGGTGCCATCAAGTCATTTTCCACTCCTGGTGACCGCGTGGAGATTTATAGCTGCGCGGCAAGACGTGAGAAATGACACCTGTCTTCCCGTGGCCTCTAGAAACAGCACAGGTAGCCCTTCACTTGCAAAAGTTGGTTTCGTGACCGTTGGGAGTTACGGCGGCAGCGAAAATGAAGTGACTGACTGCCGTTTTTCACACTCAGCCTCCCCATGGTCACGTGATCAAAAATTCTTGGCAACTGACTCGCATTTACGACGGTGGGCGTGTCCCCTTTTGCGACCTTCGGATGGGCCAAGTCGACGGGGATGCCAGGTTCACTTAACAAACTGTGCGAATAAACTGAACAAGTGCAGTGATTCACTTAACCACGGTGGCAAGAAAGGTCGTAAAAATGGAGCAAAATTCCCTTGACCAAGGTCTCATTTAAGCAAGAAAAAATTGGACGAGTCAGTTGTGGTGGTGAGTCAAGGAGTACCTGTACAACATCTCTGGCTATGTTGGTGGTGTGTTTTCGGTGTCTGCTCACACCCCTCTCTCTCTGTTTTTACAGACCAATGACGCTGCAGGGAACATGTGGAATTGGCTTTACTTCATCCCCCTCATCATCATCGGCTCCTTCTTCATGCTCAACCTGGTCCTTGGTGTCTTATCAGGGTAAGGAGCCTTTTCTTTCTCTTCTACCTTGCATTTGTGAGTTTGTGTGTGTGTGGGGGGGTCAATTCCCATTCCAGAGAGAAGAATCCGACAGAAGTGAATATTTGTAGCTCAAGGCTGAGTGGTGGGGTCCTTGGTGCTCTCTCAGCTTGGTGGTTTTCTTGCAGATGTTTCATGACCCAACTATGTAACATCATCAGTGCTAGAGAGAAGGGGTGTATGGGAGAGAGGAGGAGGACTGTGGGGGTCCTTGATGCTCTCTGAGCTTGGTGGTTTTCTTGCAGACGTTTCATGGCCCAAACTAGGTAACATCATCAGTGCTTGAAGGGAGTGGGGTTTGTGGAGAGGAGGAAGAGGAGGAGAATCTGTGGGGTCCTTGATGCTCTCTGAGCTTGGTGGTTTTCTTGCAGACGTATCATGACCCAACTAGGTATCATGATCAGTGCTACAGAGAAGGGGTGTATGGGGAGAGGAGGAGGAGGAGGAGGAGGGAGGAGGAGGAGGAGGAGGAGGAGGAGGAGGAGGACAAGGAGGGACAGTGGGTGGGGGTCCTTGGTGCTCTCTGAGTTTGGTAGTTTCTTGCAGACGTTTCATGAACCAAACTAGGTAACACCATCAGTGCTTGAAGGGGAGTTGGGTTTGTGGAGAGGGGAAAGAGGAGGAGGAAGAGGAGGGGGGAGGAGGACTGACGGTGGGGTCCTTGGTGCTCTCTGAGTTTGGTGGTTTCCTTGCAGAAGTTTCATGACCCAGCTAGATAACATCACCTATACTAGAAGGGATTTGGGTTCATGGGAGGAGGAGGAGGAGGAGGAGGAGGAGGAGGAGGAGGAGGAGGAGGAGGCAGGAGGAGGAGGAGGAGGAGGGAGGAGGAGGAGGAGGAGGAGGACTGTGCATGGGGTCCTTGGTGCTCTCTGAAATTTGGTGGTTTTCTTGCAGATGTATTATGACCCAACTAGGTAACATCATCAGTGCTAAAAGGGAGTTGGATTTGGAAATTTGTGGAGAGGATGATGATGATGATGTGGGATCCTTGGTGCTCTCTGAGCTTGGTTGTTTCCCTTGCAGACTTTTCATTGTCCAACCTAGGAACCTTATTAGTGCATTATTATTAGGGGACAGACTAGAAAGACCTCAATGGCTCCTTCCAGTGCTTTAATCCAACGGGGACAATTCACATACCTATAGATTTTCCTTCCTTCATCTTGAGCCCCACTACCAGCTGGAATGGAGTAGCCAACCTCCGTGCAGCTGCAAAAAGAGGGAATGGATAGAAGACTACCATGCCAATGTTGTACATTGTTCTAAGCCCTGATCCTAATGGCCATTTTGTTCAGGTATCAATTTTCTAGCCAAGATCAGACTCATCTTTGTTGAGTGTTTGTGGGGGGGGGGGGGTTTCTACAAAATCATGTGGCATCCCTCTCCACTTATACTGAAGACAGATGGCCTCAAGAACGCATTGTCTCTTCCCTGCCTCTATGATCTCTTTCTACATTCTGGATCGCTTTGATCGTTCACCTTGGGGTAATCTAGATTCTCGTCTCCTGCTGTTGAGTTGCAGAAGAATTCTTGTCCTCCATCCCTCAGCTCCTCTGGGCCGCTATGAATAATGCAGGCACTGCAGTATGAAGCGAGGCTTTTTAGAGGGGAGGGATGTCGGAGACAGATGCCGGGGTTGGTTTGCCTTTTCTACACCTAGGGGAGGTCAGCCTGCTGATCTCCAAGAAGTCTTCCTTCGGATAATCTTCCTCACCTTCTCCTTGGCCAAGCTCTTCTCTCCTTATGGGTCTCAGTCAAGAAGAACATGACTCTAGTCCTTTGCAGAATCCAATCTGGGTCGGTCACCGGAACCAGAGGTTTTGTCTTCCGAGTTTTTGGAGCCCATCTTCAGGGAAGTGCTTTGGGCTTGACTGTGTGTGGTATTTATAGGGTGCCTGTTGTGGGTGGCTTTTTAGATAATGTTCATTGGGGTGTTGATTGCTGGCTATTAAGTCATTGGCTGTTGTTTCCTTGAGTTGCCAAGCCCTCATTTCCTAAGTCCTTGACAGACTGGTGGTAAATCAAGCACTGTGTTGACCAACGAGGGGCCTGTTTCCCAGGCTTCAATCACTTCCCTGGCTGTTGTTTGTCCCTGCTCGTCCAACAATCTTAGTACAGGTAGATCCTTCACTTACAACAGTTCATTTAGTGACCATTTGTCATGCCCCTGTCGGAGTCTGACTCCGGTGGAAAATGAGCTGGAACAAGAACTGACAGCGAGTGAGAGGGCAGCTCCGTTGGTCTTGGAGGAAACTGGGGAAGGGCAGAGTCAGTCCAGGTCAGGCTGTTCGGAATTAGCAAGGCCTGCAGGCAGGGAGGAACAGAGCTCAGCCAAGGAGCAGGAACCACCTCCTTCTGATGCAAGGGCTTGGAGAGTGCAGAGGAGGCGGGATCAGCTCCGACGGAGGAGGCCACTCATGAGGAGAGTGCCCCGCCCAGCTTCACCAGGCACACTTGGGGAATGAGACTTAAGGAGACGCTATGGGGAGGGGCATTTGTCGGGAACAAACGCTGAGTTCCTGGAGTGTTGTGTGCTGACGTTTGAACTTGCCAAGAGTCCTTGCATTTCTGTGTGGCGTTCTGCACTGATTATCTGGATCTTTTGCTCCCTGAACTCCTTGCTTTGCTCTTGTTTTGCCAAATACATTTGGGATTTATTGCCGTGCAGCCTTGGTGCAGACAGCACTGGACTGGACTAATTGCGACCAGAGGCTGTTTGAGGTTTGTGTGGGGGAGATTTGGCACACTAAAAGGGCTGGTTTGAACTGCCAGCTGTTTGTGTTATCTCTGTGCCATGCCCTGGGTCATCACACCATTCAAAGTTACAAGGGCACTGGAAAAAAGTGACTTAGGGCCATTTTTCACACTTACCACCGTCGCAGCATCCTTATGGTCACATGATTTAGATTCAGATGCTTGACCGCTGGCTCATATTTATGACGGTCGCAGTGTCCCGGGGTCACGTGATCCCCTTTTGCGACCTTCTGATGAACAAAGTCAATGGGGAAGCCCGCTTCACTGAACAACTGTGTAACTAACTTAATGACTGCAGTGATTCACTTAACAGCCATGAAAAGAATGGTCGTAAAACGGGGCTTAACAAATTTCTCACTTAGCAACATAAATTCTGGGATCAATTGCAGTCGTAAGTCAAGGACTACCTGCAGCTGCAAAATTGAATGGAATCGGATAAGAAGCAAACCTCCTCCTCCTCCTCCTCCTCCTCCTCCTCCCTCCTCCTCCTCCTCCTCCTCTCTCCTTCCTCCTCCTCCTCCTCCTCCTTCTCCTTCTCCTTCTTCTCCTCATCCTCCTACTCTCTCCTTCTCCTTCCTCCTTCTCCTTCTCCTTCTCCTCCTTCTCCTTCTCCTCCTTCCTCCTTCTCCCTCCTCCTTCTCCTTCTCCTTCTCCTTCTCATCCTCCTACTCTCTTCTTCTTCTTCTTCTTCTTCTTCTCTTTCTTCTTCTTCTTCTTCTTCTTCTTCTTCTTCTTCTTCTTCTTCTTCTTCTTCTTCTTCTTCTCCTCCTCCTCCTCCTCCTCCCCCTCCCCTCCTCCTCCTCCTCCTCCTCCTCCTCCTCCTCACTCCTCTCCTCTTCCCTCCTTCTCCTTCTCCTCTCCTTCTCCTTCTCCTTCTCCTCCTCCTAAAAAACAGTCCAGTTGCCTTTTTTTAAAAAAGCACTTTTGAGAAAACCTTACAGATGTTCTGTCAGTCACTATCAACATTAGTAGCCTGGATGGACCACACATTTTCCTTCATATAAGGCAGCTTCTGGTGACCTAGATTTTACCAGATCAGCGGTAGTTCAGTAGGTATAGTACTTGATTTGCATGCATGATGTCCCAGTTTTGATTCTTAGCATCTTCACAATGGGAAATAATTCAGCTTCAAAGGCTAGAAGTTAATGCCTGCTGCTCAGTGTAGACAATATGGGTCTAGTTGGGACGGGTGAACTGATTTGATACAAGTCAGCTTTCTGGAACTGTAGGTTTTAACTCTAGGAGTCGTGGTGGCGCAGTGGTTAGCATGCAAGATTGTAGGCTAATTCTGCTGACCTGCCGGGGGTTCGATCCTGACTGGCTCAAGGTTGACTCGGCCTTCCATCCTTCTGAGGTCGGTAAAATGAGGACCCAGATTGTTGGGGGCCCTGTTTAATTGTCCTCACTGTTAGGAAGTTTCTCCTTAATTCCAGATTGCTTCCCTCCTCGATTAGTTTCCATCCATTGTTTCTTGTCTTGCCTTCTGGTGCTTTGGAAAATCAATTGACCCACTCCTCTTTGTGGCAGCCCCTCAAATACTAGAAGACTGCTATCATGTCCCCCTCCACAGTCCTTCTTTTCTCCAGACTGGCCATACCCAATTCCTGCAACCGTTCTTCATATGTTTTAGTCTCTGGGCCCCTAATCATCTTTCTTGTTCTTCAAAGACCTTGGCTTAGTAGCATTGGGATGCCACAGAGTTCTCCTTTAAATCATATTGCTACACATTCATACTCTGTCTTCCTTCCTGGGTATCATTGTGTGTGTGTGCGCGCGTGTGTGTGCTGCAACAATAGGTTCCATATTTAGCATCTGGCACAATCCATCTATCTCCTCTGGCCTATTTTAGTGTCCCTTACCTGGAGAATTCATTCCAGCTCAACCTTCTGCCCCTTTGGGAACGGCTTGTGAGGAGAAAAAGAAAGGAAAAGAGAGAAAAAGAGGAAAGAAAGAGATTTGGAGCAAGTCGGATTTCTCAGATTTACAGAACTGCCATAGTGTCATGCCCCCGGTGGAGCCTGAATCTGTGGAGGAAGATGAGCCAGAACTGGAGCCGATGGAGATTGAGGGGGCGGCTTCGTTGACTTGGCAGGAAAATGGGGAGGAGCAGGCCGAGTCAGGATTGGGACGGCTTGTAGGCAGGGAGGAATGGGAGCAGGATGACCAGGAGAGGCTAAGCAGTGAACATGAGAGACAGAACTCAGGCGATGAGCAAGGACCACTCCCTCCTGATCCTAGAGCATGGAGAGTGGAGAGAAGGCAAGAACAGCGCAGACTGAGCTGGCTACTCAGGAGGAGAGCGCCTCGCCCCTCTTCACAAGGCACACCTGGGGATTGAGACTTACAGAGATGCTGTGGGGAGGGGCATTTGTCAGGAACAAATGCTGAATTCCTGGAGTGTTGAGTGCCGACGTTTGAACTTTTCTGGATTCCTTGCATTCTTTCTGTATTTCTGTATTACTTGCCTTACTCCTTTGCTTCCTGGACTACGACTTGTCCTGCTGGATTTCTTGCTTTGCAGCCATGGTGCTCACAGCATTGGGCTGGACTATTTGCAGCCAGAGGCTGCTTAAGGTGTGTGTGAGTGTGTGTGTGTGTGTGTGATCACTTTGCTCTTTGCCAGAAATGTGGGAGCATTTGGGGAAATTTGGAGCAATAAAGGGGTGGTTTGAACTGTGTTATCTCTGTGCCGTGCCCCGGGTCTTCACACATAGGCTGCTGGTAGGGTGCATCATTCATCACCAGAGCATGGATTAAGGAAAGAGTCCTCTATAGACAGAGCTCAACTTACAACCAAATTCGTGTTGCTAAGCAAGACATTTGTTAAGTGAGTTTTGCCCCATGGTTACGACTTTCCTTGCCACGGTTGTTAAGCGAATGACTGGTTACGAGGGTTGCGGTCATTTATCTCTTTCTTCTCCGCAGGGAGTTTGCCAAAGAACGAGAGAGAGTTGAAAACCGACGAGCTTTTCTCAAACTCCGAAGACAGCAGCAGATCGAGAGAGAACTTAACGGCTACCTGGAATGGATCTTTAAAGCAGGTAAGCAGAGGTGACGATTCAGCCAGTTCGGACTGGTTTGGGTGAACTGGTAGTAACCACCTGCGGTGCCCCTCCCCACCCGCCCACGCGCAATCTCGTCCTATACCACTGTGGTTTGTGACGCTGCATGCATGTGTGGACGGTGCGCGTGCGCGTGAATTGCCATGTTTTGTGATGGCGCATGCGTGCGCGGATGGTGCGCGCTCAGATTTCCGGTGCTGGCCGAACCGGTTGTAACAGTATGTGAAGCCCACCTCTGCAGGAAAGATGGGTGGGGAGGGGGACTTCTAAAGTTCTGGGTATCCCCTTTAAGAAGAATTTAGACAAATTGGAACCGGTTAAGAAAAGGGGAACAAGGATGACTAGGAATTGGAAACTTACTGTATTTTTCAGCGTATAAGATGCATCTTTTCCCCCCCAAAAGAGGATGAAAATTTGGGTGCGTCTTATACTCCGAATGTAGCTTTTTTGAAGCTTTTTTCCCCAGCCCTAACGAGGTGCTAACCATCTTCCCGGCTTGCAGGATTTTTTCATTCCTACTCCCTCCGAAGAAGTTTTTTTCCAGCCCTAAGTCTTTGCAGGCTTGTTTTCATTGCTACTCCCTCTGAAAAAGGTTTTTTCAGCCCTAACGAGGTGCTAACGATCTTCCCGGCTTGCAGGATTTTTTCATTCCTACTCCCTCTGAAGTTTTTTCCCAGCCCTAAGTCTTTGCAGGCTTGTTTTCATTGCTACTCTCTCCAAAAAAGGTTTTTTCAGCCCTAACCAGGAGATAAAATAATGTGCTGAAGCTAACCAGACCAAGGACGCTAGCCAGATGAATACCTGGTAGGTAGATTTCCCCCCCCCCTATTTTCCTCCCCCAAAACTAAGGTGCATCTTATACTCCGGTGCGTCTTATACTCCAAAAAATATGGTAGTTGTATGAAGAGAGCATAGAGGATCCGATTTAGCCTTGAGAAGAGAGGACTAGTTGGTGAGAAAACATCTGTATTTAATGGCTGAAATAGTGCATGAGAAGGAAATCAAAGCTGTCTCAGTGGAAGATTCCTGTACAGAAAGAAAAAAAATTCCAATTTAAAAAAAAAGAGAGAGAGAGGAAAAACCAGAGACATTTGATGGGGCAAGTCAGAGAAAGCAGCACCTCAGTGCTGACACTAAGCAAGCACTTACCTTTCTGTGTCATCTTATAAACACACACACACACACACACAAAGAGGCAGAACTGGCATTGTAGTGACGCAAAAGGCCGGATCCCACTGGGTTCCTTGCGTAAGAAGCTTTCAGCAGGCTGCAAATGTTAGGCTACGAAAGGCAAAAACCGTTATTCAAAAAGAGGGCATACCTGGGTTGGCACTTCGGATGGTCACTTGCTTCAAAGAAGGTCCTCGCAATTGACGGAAAGGCAATCAATTGGCACGTGATGGGGCTGTGATGGCTTGCTTATGGCTTCTCTCTTCCCATTCATAAGGTTGAGGGGATTGTCTTGATATTATATTCCCAGTGCAAAAATAGGAATAGGAATAAGAATAGGAATAGGAATGGAGTGGAGTGGAGTGGAGTGGAATGGAATGGAATGGAATGGAATGGAATGGAATGGAATAGAATAGAATAGAATAGAATAGAATAGAATAGAATAGAATAGAATAGAATAGAATAGAATAGAATAGAATAGAATATGGAATGGAATGGAATGGAATGGAATGGAATGGAATGGAATAGAATAGAATAGAATAGAATAGAATAGAATAGAATAGAATAGAATAGAATAGAATAGAATAGAATATGGAATGGAATGGAATGGAATGGAATGGAATGGAATGGAATGGAATGGAATAGAATAGAATAGAATAGAATAGAATAGAATAGAATAGAATAGAATAGAATAGAATAGGAGATGGGATGGAATAGAATAGAATAGAATAGAATAGAATAGAATAGAATAGAATAGAATAGAATAGAATAGAATAGAATAGAATATGGAATGGAATGGAATGGAATGGAATGGAATGGAATGGAATGGAATGGAATGGAATGGAATGGAACGGAACGGAACGGAATAGGGAATAGGGAATAGGGAATAGAACTGAACATAACAGAATAGAATAGAATAAGGAATAGACTAAACTAGCATATACTAGAACAGAGCAGAACAAAATAGAATAAGGAATACAACAGAATAGGGAATAAAACAGAATAGGGAACAGAACAGAACATAATAGAATAAGGAACAGAACAGAACAGAACAGAATAGAACAGAACAGAACAGAACAGAACAGAACAGAACAGAACAGAATAGAATAGAATAGAATAGAATAGAATAGAATAGAATAGAATAGAATAGAATAGAATGGAATAGAATTCTTGATTGGCCAAGTGTGATTGGACACACAAGGAATTTGTCTCGGGTGCAGAAGCTCTCAGTGTACATATAAGCAACAAGTGATAGACCATGATCATAATCATAAAATATAATCATCATAAATCATAAGATAGAACATCCAGTGATAGTCATAGGATGCTCAATAAGCGATCAACATAAATCAGAATAGGATACTAAATAAAAACAATCAATATACATCATAAGATACAAGCAACAAAGTTACAGTCATAGGAAAGTAAGGAATAGATAATAGGAAAGATGAGGAGAAGAATAGAATACAGCCTTACCAGATAGTTTGATAGTGTTTTGGGAATTAGTTGTTTAGGGAACTGTGACAGATTAGATGATGACTTTTTTCCAATACTTGAGGGCCTGTCACAGAGTAGAGGGGATTGACTTCGTCTCCAAAACACTTGAGGGGAGGAGAAGAAGTAATGGGTAGAAGTTTGTAAAACAGAGATCCAACCTAGAAGTCAGGAGAAATTTCCTGACGGTGAGAACAATTAACCAATGGAACAGCTTGCCTCCTGGAATTGTGGGTGCTCCATCACTGGAGGTTTTCACGAATAGACCGGACAACCATTTGACTGGAATGGTAAAAGACTCCTTGAGCAGAGGGTTGGACTAGAAGACCTCCAAAGTCCCTTTCCACCCTAGGATTCTATGTTCTAATGAAAGAAGGCAAAGTAGAGTAGAGCAGAGCAGAGCAGAGCAGAATAGAATAGAATAGAATAGAATAGAATAGAATAGAATAGAATAGAATAGAATAGAATAGAATAGAATAGAAGAGTAGAGTAGAGTAGAGTAGAGTAGAGTAGAGTAGAGTAGAGTAGAGTAGAGTAGAGTAGAGTAGAGTAGAGTAGAGTAGAGTAGAGTAGAATTAGAATAGAATAGAATAGAATAGAATAGAATAGAATAGAATAGAATAGAATAGAATAGAATAGAATAGAATAGAATAGAATAGAATAGAATAGTTGGAAGGGACCTTGGATGTCTTCTAGTCCAACCCTAGAATGCTATTTCAGACAAATGGTTATCCAACTTTCTTCTTAAAGACTTCCAGTGTTGGAGCATTTACAACTCCTGGAGGCAAGTTGTTCCACTGATTAATTAATTAATTAATTGTTCTCACTGTCAGGAAATTTCTCCTTCGTTCTAGGTTGCTTCTCTCCTTGATTAATTTCCACCCATTGATTCTTGTTCTACCCTCATGTGCTTTGGAGAATAGCTTGACTCCCTCTTTTTTGTGGCAACCCCTGAGATATTGGAAGACTGCTATCATGTCTCCCCTAGTTCTTCTTTTCATCAAGTTATGTACACCCATGGAGGTGTTCTTAGCGCAACAGCCTCGATGGCATCTGGACATCTTCCAGATTCCCCATGGAAGATGTCCAGATGACCCACAGGAGAAGCAATTGGCAGAAAAGCAGGAACCGATTTCCCAGTTTGGGAGGTAGAAAATATAGCTCAATTGTTTGGAATTGAGTAGCATCTTAGATCTAATGTATCTTAGAGACTATAGCAGATGTAGCCTATTGGGACCGAGTTTGTATAGTGGCATTTTTTTTATTTTTAACCTTTGGATTTTTGAGACATTTTGAGAGCCTGTTTCATCTTGTCCCCTCCCACCCTGTCTTAATTGGGCATCTGTTGATGCTCTGGAGAATTGAGAAGCTTGGGCCATGACAAGGCACAAAATAATAAATGGATGCAAAAGCAATGTTCTGAAATTAGGAGGACAATGTTCCATCATCTCAGGGCATATTGCTGTTGACCTATAATAGGCAATTTTTGAACACTAGGATGGCCTCTGCAAAGCAAGGAGCAGTAGAATGACAAGTCATGGCCGCCACTCTACGTAGGTCGGACATGAGCACATTACATTGAAGCAGAATAACAGAATGGAGGTCTTCTAGTCCAACCCCCTGTTCAGGCAGGAAACCCCATGCCATTTCAGACAAAGGGTTGTCCAATCTCTTCTTAGAAACCTCCAGTGTTGGAGCACCCATGACTTAGTTGTTCCGCTAATTGTTCTAATTGTCAGGGAAGTTCTAGGTTGCTTCTCTCCTTGATTCGTTTCCAGCCCTTGCTTCTTGTCCTGCTTTCGGGTGCTTTGGAGAACAGGTTGACCCCCTCTTCTTGGTGGCAACCCCTCAAATATTGGAAGACTGCTATCATGCCACCCCTAGTACGGAATAGAACGACAGAGTTGAAAGGGACCTTGGAGGTCTTCCAGTCCAACCCGCTGCTCGGGCAGGAAACCTATGCCACTTCAGACAAATTTATAGGAACAGGTTGACTCCCTCTTCTTTGTGGCAGCCCCTCAAATATTGGAAGACTGCTATCATGTCTCCCCTAGTCCTTCTTTTCATTAGACACACCCAGTTCCTGCAACCATTTTTCGTACATTTCAGCTTTCAGTCCCCTAATCATCTTTGTTGCTCTTCTCTGCCCTCTTTCTAGCGTCTCAACATCCTTTTTTCAATCTCCTTCTAATTAGCCTGCTGCTATTTCCCCCTCATATTTAGCCTCTTCCCATAAGCAACGTATAAGCATCCTCCCCTCCGCCCGCTTCGGATAATATTGCAGGTGTCTGAATGGTTTATTTTATTAAAAGACTGCTCATTAAGACCGCAAATACATAAGAGTCAAGAAGAGACTGAGACCGGGTATGTAAACAACTTGAGATTTAATTCACGGGCTGTCCCTATTATGCACAGAAATATTTGCTTGCCTTAAGGTTGGTCTCTGCTGTCAAATCCTTATTAATTTTTTAACAGGAGCCAGATGATTACAAAACAGCAGGCAATGTGTTTGCTATTTCCTTGTCTTGCTGTTGCCAAATAATTCCTGTCTATTACCAGGGGCGTCTCTCCAGAAATGATGAGTGGTTTCTTTTTTTAAAAAAATTTTTTTTCTTAACCGGTCAAGCAAAAAGAAAAATGGAGAGAAGAAAATTAGAACAATCAACACCAGCTACTTTCTATTAGCTTTTTTTTTTGATAGGTGTTGCTTAGGGGCTGAGATAGACCCAGTGACCTAAACATTAATGAGTTTGCAACAGAGAAAGGTAGAACGAACGCGGGTTTTCCCCTGAGTGGTGTCTCAGTCCAATCAGGAAGAAGGTGATGAATGGTATACTCCGATCTCCACCCTAACAACAGTTAAAGTAACACTGTTTTCACCGATGGGGTTTTTTTTAAAAAAATTGATTGCTGTTTATCATCATTTTTACTACATCTTTCCTGTTTTTCTTTGATGATGATATTTTATAGCCATGTGGAGTTTCTTGAGGAATTGATTTAAACCTATGCATTTTTAAAATAACAAATAGTGGAAATAAGAACATGAACCCATAATGAAGAGTGTGGAAACATCTTAAGTGTCATTTGGTTTGAGATTCCTTCCTTCCTTCCTTCCTTCCTTCCTTCCTTCCTTCCTTCCTTCCTTCCTTCCTTCCTTCCTTCCTTCCTTCCTTCCTTCCTTCCTTCCTTCCTTCCTTCCCTCTCTCCCTCCCATATCTTTCCTCCCTCCCGCCCTCCTTTCCTTTTCCTGCCTCCCTGCTTGCCTCTCTCTTTCCTTCCTTCCTTCCTTCCTCCCTCCCTCCCTCCCTCCCTCCTTCCTTCCTTCCTGTCTTCCTTCCTTCCTTCCTTTCTTCCTTCCTCCCTCCCTCCCTCCCCTCCTCATTCCCACATCCCTCCCTCCTTCCTTCCTCTCATTCCCATCTCCTTCCTTCCTTCCTTCCTTCCTCCCTCCCTCCCTCCCTCCCTCCTTCCCATATCTTTCCTCGCTCCTTTCCTTTTCCTGCCTCCCTGCTTGCCTCTCTCTTTCCTTCCTCCCTCCCTCTCTCCCTCCCTCCCTCCCTCCTTCTTTCCTGTCTTCCTTCCTTCCTTCCTTCCTTTCTTCCTTCCTCCCTCCCTCCCCTCCTCATTTCCACGTCCCTCCCTCCTTCCTTCCTTTCATTCCCATCTCCTTCCTTCCTTCCTTCCTTCCTTCCTTCCTTCCTTCCTTCCTCCCTCCCTCCCTCCCTCCCTCCCTCCCTCCCTCCCTCCCTCCTTCCTTCCTTCCTTCCTTCCTTCCTTCCTTCCTTCCTTCCTTCCTTCCTTCCTTCCTTCACCCTTCCCTCCCTCTTCCAGGTTCTATTTGGTAAATCTCAGAATATTTAAAAATAAATAGGTTCTAGAAACCGGAGATCTGCCAACCAACTCCGTTCATAGACTTTTCTCTAAACCACCCCCATCATTGTTTACAAAGCGGTTAGAGGTGCTGCGGTTCTCTCTCAGATCCCCAAGTGATACAAGGCTAAGCATTGTTCTTTCGTGTTTTCAGAGGAGGTGATGTTAGCAGAAGAAGACAAGAATGCTGAAGAGAAATCCCCCTTGGATGGTGAGTCTCCTAGCTATGCGTTTCTCTCCTCCTATGCTGACTCAATAGCTTTGAATACAAAAGGCCGGGTAGATAATAGAAACAGTTTAGAAGCAAGAATAGAAAAAAATATTTCAGCACCACGGACAGCTCAGAACCTGCCGTTTACTTCTAGAATCAGACTTCACAGAGATTGGTTCAATATTTTGCTGATTTCCAATAAAGGAGAATATTTGTAGCTCAGGGTTGAAATGAAGGGTCCTTGGTGCTCTCTGAGCTTGGTGTTCTGCTTGCAGGCATTTCATTCAACATCATCACCCACACCAACACACAACAGGGCAAATATAAACTGAGAGCAAACCCCACTCCTTACTAGCACTGATGATGTTATCTAGTTGGGTAATGAAATGTCTGCAAGAAAACAAGCAAGCTAATAGAGTACCAGGGACCCCACAGTCATCATCGCCGTCATCGTTGCCGTTGTTGTTGTTGTTGTTGTCGTCGTCCTCCTCCTCCTCCTCCTCCTCCGCCTCCTCCTCCTCCTCCTCCTCCTCCCACAGTCTCCACCTCTCCTGAGCCGCAGGGGCAAAGTCTTTCTGTGTGGTATTCTTTTATACTTGCCATACAAAATTGTCAGTTTTGGAAGCCATTTTTTTTCTTTTTGCTTCCACTGCTACATATTTTAGCCTGGGAAATTGGGAGGGGTTTTGTTGTTGTTTTTGGAGTGGTAGAAACGTAGTCATAACAGCATTCCTTATTCAAGGACATTTTTGCCTGCACCTGCTCGGGACTTCCTGGAGATTGTCTCCGGTTGAATGTGAAGATTTGGTTGGACCATGTGATGAACCAGTGGGTGTGGGGCAGGGTTGTGAACTTTCAACTGGATGGGGAAAACCTGGAAGCTTTCAGATTCGGGTTTCCCCAGATATGCCAACATGACATCGCTAATAAATTGGAGCTTTGAGGAACTTCTAGCCTCGGAGTTTTATTTCATTGGGGACGTTTTCTGGAGCCCTGACAGGAACATTGATGTATGACACCAGTGATTATGGGATATTTTTTAAGGGCCCCTCCTCATTTGCTAAATAATTGGTCCGTGAGAATTGGAGGCACAAAATACTTGAAAATTGAGACCTGGGATAGCCTTCTTGATGCGCGGAGTTCTTTTGGAACATTATGTCAAATTATGTGCAAGCCGCTGAAATCATGTAGCGGCCACCTTCCGATCACAGTCCATTAGGAAGAGGCAAAGTTATGATTTTAATAGCACAAGAGGGAAACTCCCCCCCCCCCCACTCTTTGCTTGATTCTGATGTCGGGACACGTTTCTGATTTGCAGCCGCACAAACATCCATCCCCGGTAGCCCTGTTTTGATGGCTTTGAAGATGTTCAATGTATGGGTGAAATTTTATGATTGGTTAGAAAATGAATATGCATAGATGTTGCGCAAGATTGACTGAATTGGAAGGGAACAGAGAATCAAAGGTGAAAGATCCAGGTGACAAAATTAGGTAGTAAAGGAGGCAAAATTAGAACAGCAGTATATACCTAGAAAGGAAAAATGAGCCGAGGTGGCGCAGCGGTTAGAGTGCAGTACTGCAGGCCACTTTAGCTGATTGTGCAGTTCAGCAGTTCAGCTGTTCAAATCTCACCGGCTCAAGGTTGACTCAGCCTTCCATCCTTCCGAGGTAGGTAAAATGAGGACCCAGATTGTTGGGGGCAATATAAATAAACATTGCTTAATGGTGTAAATCGCTTAGAGAGTGCTTGTACTTTGAGGCGGTATATAAGTCTCACAAATAAATAATAAATAATAAATAATAAATAAAAACAAAGAGGTTATATATTTATTTATTTATTTATTTATTTTGGAATTCTTATATGCCGCCCAACTCCCTAAGGACTCAGGGCGGCGTACAACAGTGAGAAAATACAATATAGATACGATACAGAAAATATTTATGTTTAAAAGGGGCAACCGGTAATTAAACGATGTAGTATAGGGTTACGAGTCTGTTTAATATAAAATGAACTATGATTAGAATCACTCAGGGAAAGGTCAGGAAGGAGGAAGAGGAAGTAGAAAAGGGAAGGGAGGGGAGGGGAGAGGAGGGAAGTAGGGAGGGGAGTATTATGAAATGAGGGAAAACAGACCGTAAATAGAAGTATAATGGTGCAAAATTAGGATGTTAATTTCGTTATATTGGATAGAAATGTATAATTATGAGGGTGAGTCAAAAAGTAAAGCCATTTTCTTTAGGACAGGTATAATGACCAACACAGGAACATGTAGCATACATCAAAATGAAGCTGGTCCTCTGTGGATCCCATCCCTACTTCTCAACATAGTCACCATTTCTCTCAATAGCAATGTTCCACCTTCGAATGAGAGCACGTATCCCTGCCTCGTAAAATTCTGTCGACTGTTCTTTGAGCCACTTCTTCATTGCAGTTTTCACTTCCTCGTCACTGGAATAATGTTTGCCTCTCAAACCCTCTTCCGTGGGCCCTATAATCTAAAGTATTGTCCTCAAACACATTTTGTAGTCGTCTGTGAATGTTCTCAGGGGTTTCCCCCTCAGCAACAAGGAATTCAAATCACTGCTCTTTGTTTTTGACGCAACTCTAAGGGGGAAGCCATTTTGAATTTTCCTTGAGAGTCTAAAAACCTGAACAGTAAGAAACAAAATATTTCAGAACGTAAATGATAGAATCATTTATAACTGGGAAACATTTCAGGCATTTTTATCAAAAACTTCACCTGAAATAAAGAAAATGGCATTATGTTTTTTGATATGATTTATGGTATATGTAGGGATGTGTACAGGGAGATTGTGGAGAATTTTTTTTTTTTAAAAGAAGATGTTCAAAGATGGTTGGAGGAAGTTGTACTTAGCTGGAAGGTTAAATAAATAATGGTCCAGGAAAGGATGGAGAAGAGGAGCTGTCAAGGGGTTGATAGGCTCTCAAGTGGTTGGTCTAGGGCTGCTTCGAAGCCATCCTTCAGATGGAAGGCAATTTGTGTCTCAAAGCTTCGGAGAGTTGAAGAGGTTTGAGCCTCTATCGAAAGCTAATCGCCCATTCGTTTATTGCCTGTTTCTCCCCTTTTCTGTTCCCCTTTTGGTATCTAGTGCTGAAGAGAGCGACAATCAAGAAAAGCAAAAACGATCTAATTCACGCTGAAGAAGGAGAAGACCACTTCACAGATGTTTGCTCTGTGGGTAAGTCTAACGAGGGACATTCTCCTTCTTCGGTAGATGGTCTCTGTTCCAAAGCCAAAGGTTCCGGGTCATAAATTGAGCAAAGCACATTGTCAACTCCATCCCAGAGGTTTCCTGTGTTTAGTTACAGGATGCCACTTTGGGGAGTGTGCTAAGAAGAACGCAGCTGGCTCTGGTTCCGAGTTTATTTTTATTTTATTTTATTTTATTTTATTTTATTTCATTTCATTTCATTTCATTTCATTTCATTTCATTATTTTATTTTATTTTATTTTATTTTATTTTATTTTATTTTATTTTATTTTATTTTATTTTATTTTATTTTATTTTATTTTATTTTATTTTTATTTTATTTTATTTTATTTTATTTTATTTCCTTCTTTTCTTTTCTTTTATTATTTTCTTTTACTTTACTTTATTTTATTATTTTATTTTATTTTATTTTATTTTATTTATTATTTTATTTTATTTTATTATTTTATTTTATTTTATTATTTTATATTTTATTTTATTTTATTTTATTATTTTTATATTTTATTTTATTTTATTTTATTTTATTTTATTATTTTATTTTATTTTATTATTTTATTTTATTTTATTTTATTTTATTTTATTTTATTTTATTTATTTTATTTTATTTTTGAGAGAGAGAGAGAGAGAGAGAGAGAGAGAGAGAGAGAGAATATCCTTGTTATTTTATTTATTTATTTATTTATTTATTTATTTATTTATTTATTTATTTACTTATTTATTTATTAGTGAGACTTATATACTGTCTCATAGTGCAAGCACTCTCTAAGCGGTTTACACCATTAAGCAATGTATATATTTACATTGCCCCCAACAATCTGGGTCCTCATTTAACCCACCTCGGAAGGATGGAAGGCTGAGTCAACCTTGAGCCCGTGAGATTTGAACAGCTGAACTGCTGATCACAGTCAGCTAAAATAGCCTGCAGTACTGCACTCTAACTGCTGCACCACCTCGCCTCAATAGAGAACTGCCCCAGCTTCTGCTGAACCTCCACAAACCAAAGGGAGCCCATAAATCTCAGCTCCACATCCGTAGAGCTTAGAAATGTGACTCAGATTTGGCCTTACGTAAAATTCAAATTTAACCTTCCCGTTGGAAGAACTTCACTTCATCTGGATTCCGTCCTCGGCTGTAGAATTTCCTTGTGCGTGAGCTTCCTTCCACTTCTCGGAAATGGTACGCTCTACCTTTATAGCGTTTTAATATGGATAATTTCTTGACGCGCTTATGACAGCTCGTAGGAAATTTACTGTATAATTACCCACTGGCCCCAAAAAAGTGCTGACCGGCAGGGACCTCTTGCCAACGGTTATGTTTTTATGAGTTGTTTTCTAATTCCCTTAAAATTGTTTTGCAAAGAACCTCGTAATCATTTTCCAAAGCAACATGTGGTAGCCAGTGGCTAGAATTTGCTTGATTAAAGAAAAGATCGGGTGGCGATATAACGAGCTTCCAATGTAGGAGAAAAATACACACAGAAGCATCATAAAGACTAAGGCTGCAATCGGGCATGTGCTAATGCTAAGCAAAGGAACCAGACACATTGCAATCGTGACTCCTGCTATTATTTCCATTACTAGTATTGATTAGAATTGAGCCAATTTACACAAGTGAAATCTTTAATGGACCAACAAAAACAGGGTGCTTTCCTCTTCTGAATCCCATCCAGAACACGTTTGGGTAAATGGGTAAAGAGCCCCATAGATTTGACTACCGTCCTAGAGAACACAACAACATTAAAAACAGAGCACAAGCTACGGTAGGATCCCAGTTTCCGTAACCGTGGTGCAGAAAATAAAATTATTTGTTGCATGCAGAGGTGGTTTGGACCGGTTCTTTAGAACCGGTAGCGGAAATTTGGCACCGCTCGCCCAAACGGCAGCGATGACCGGCGGTCCACACTCCCGAACCGGTCCTCCGATCACCGCGGATTGAAAGAAAACCCACTGCGCATGTGCAAAGGCTTCTACGCATGCGCAAAGGGTCATTTCTGGGAAGTGATGCACATGCAAAACATGCACTTCCATCACGATGCGAACTGGCGGGGAAGGTAAGTAGAACCCATCCCTGGTTGCATGATACACCAAGAAGCTCCAGTCCAGAACTACCGAAAGATTCATTGGCAAACTGCCAGCCAGGCAAGCAGGAGGGGTCAAAACAGGAATCTAGCCTTGAGTCCTTTTGCAACTGCAAGAGACTTAGAACTCTGTTCACGGAACCTTGTCTGTTTGTTCTCAAGGGAAGGAGAGTGGGGAGATTCTTGTACTGTAGGCAGGATACAATAAAGTGGTCTGCATGAACCCTACCAATGTGGATCTGGTTACTCGCACCTATCAAGATAAGATTACCATATTTTTCGGAGCATAAGACGCACTGGAGTATAAGACGCACCTTAGTTTTTGGGGAGGAAAATAAGGGGGAAAAATTCTGCCTACCAGGTATTCATCTGGCTAGCGTCCTTAGTCCGGTCAGTTTCAGCACATCAGTTTGCTGGTTTTGAGCAGGATAAATAGCAGCTGCTAAAAGCACAGCCGATAGAGAGAAGCAATACAAAAAGCAGGCAAAGCACGCACGATCGCTTCACTCTTAACACCTTGTTAGAGCTGAAAAAAAGCTTCGAAAAAGCTACGTTTGGAGTATAAGACGCATCCAAATTTTCAGCCTCTTTTAAGGGGCTGAGGTGGTGCAGTGATTAAATGCAGCTACTGGCAGGCTACTCCAGCTGACTGCTAGTTCAGCAGTTCAGCTGTTCAAATCTCACCGGCTCAAGGTTGACTCAGCCTTCCACCCTTCTGAGGTCGGTAAAATGAGGACCCAGATTGTTGGGGGCAATATGCTGAACTCTGTAAACCATTTAGAGAGGGCTGTAAAGCACTATGAAGCGGTATATAAGTCTAAGTGCTATTGCTAGTGTGTCTTATACTCTGAAAAATACGGTAAATGATTTCAACTATTGACTAATAAGAGCTGAGGTGGCGCAGCGGTTAGAGGCAGTAATTGCAGGCCACTTTAGCTGACTGTGATCCGCAGGTCAGCGGTTCAATCTCACCGGCTCAAGGTTGACTCAGCCTTCCATCCTTCTGAGGTAGGTAAAATGAGGACCCGGATTGTTGGGGGCAATATAAATATATACATTGCTTACTGGTGTAAACCGCTTAGAGAGTGCTTGCACTGTGAGGCGGTATATAAATCTCACAAAATAAATAAATAAATGATAGTTCCAGGAGGACATCAGAGGAGCAGCTGTTGGTGGGATACAGTTTTGGACCCTCCTGCTGTGGAACATGACCTCTTGTGTGACGAATGGCAGCTGGGATAATTTTGATTCTTGGGGTCCCCTTCCCCCTCTCAGATGGAACCTACTTTCTTCTACGACTACAGGGTCTCCATTTGCCCGGGCCAGCCTCAAGAGTGGCAAGAACGAAAGCTCCTCCTACTTCCGTCGGAAAGAGAAGATGTTCCGCTTTTTCATTCGGCGCATGGTGAAGGCCCAGAGCTTCTACTGGATTGTCCTCTGTGTGGTGGCCCTCAACACCATGTGCGTGGCCATTGTGCATTATGATCAACCAGAAGGTCTCACCACCACCCTTTGTAAGTAAGGTCTTTCTTCTGTCAAATCTACTTCAGCGTTGGGAACACACAAGGTTGGAGATCCTCAATCATCCAGGTCATGTTGGCCCCAAAGCTGCTTTTCCAAAAGCGAACTAGACTTTCTTGGTTTTTTTTCCTCTTTGAAAACATTTCACTTCTCAGCCAAGAAGTGAACTGAAGACGTTTTTTGGGGATGAGCAGCAAAAAAGTTTTCAAGGAAAAAAAACACCAAGAAAATTCAGCGTTTTGGAAAAGTCCTTATCCTTCAGCACCAATGATGGTGAACAGCACAAATGGCTGGCTGTTTGCTGTTTTTTTTCATTAACTGGAACTCTTTCTAGCCACAAGCCACAATGTGACTCACATTTATGAGTTGAATTAACGACCTGAAGGAAATTAGCTGATTGAGCTAAAGATCTCCAAATCCAATCGATGGTATGAATAACAGAGTTGGAAGGGACCTTGGAGGTCTTCTAGTCCAACCCCTGCATAGGCAGGAAACCCTACACCACTTCAGACAAATGGTTGTCTAACATCTTCTTAAAAACTTCCAGTGTTGGAGCATTCACAACTTCTGGAGGCAAGCTGTTCCACGGATTAACTGTTCTCACTGTCAGGAAATTTCTCCTTAGTTCTAGGTTGCTTCTCTCCGTAGTTAGTTTCCATCCATTGCTTCTTGTCCTGCCTTCAGGTGCTTTGGCGAATAGGTTTACTTATCCCCCCCCAGGCAAACCCAGGAGAATAATAAAACAACAGAGTTGGAAGGGGACCTGAAGGTCTTCTAGTCCAACTCCCTGCTCAAGCAGGAAATCAAGCGTTGTCCAATCTCTTTGTGAAAACCTCCAGTGTTGGAGCACCCACAACCACTTGGAAGCTGTTGTGGCCCGCCAGCGGCCAGCAGATTCGGACACTGAGGAGGTTGGGGAGGAACATGGGCCAGTCCTGGAGTCTGGGGAAGGCTCTGCATCGGAGGCAGAGATGGGGCCAGGGCCATCTGACAGTTATCAGCTACCTTTGGAGTCAGACATCAGTGAGGCAGATGAACAGCTGGAGCCTGTTCCCAGTGTGCACATCCACAGAGCCCCCATCACTGTGACTGGATGCTTGCAAGCACCGAGTAAATGCCCCTCAGGTATTTCTGCACACACTGAACAAAGTGAAGGGGGAAAAAAAAGAATTTCCATGTTACCCGGAGACATTTGAAGCTTAACAAGCAAAAAGTAAGCATGACCTCTTTTTGGGGATGATTTGGAGCGAAATCAGAGGGTGGTGTGCTTTTTTCCTGAGGTTTGCAAGCTCTTTGTTCTTTTTCCACAAAGGAATATAATAATGGCGATGGGAGTACAGAGAGATGGATATTAAATGGATGGATTTAAAACTTTTCCTCCATGTAAGTTGGGGCTAAGTGGCTAAAAACAGCATTTGTCTTTCATCCCCCTCCCTCCTCCTCCTCCTCCTCCTCCTTCTTCTCTTCCTCCTCCTCCTCCTCCTCCTCCTCCTCCTCCTCCTCCTCCTCCTTCTTTCCTCCTCCTCCTCCTCCTCCTCCTCCTCCTCCTCCTCCTCCCTCCTCCTCCTCTCCTCTCCTCCTCCCCTCCTCCTCCTCCTCCTCTTCTTCTTCTTCTTCTTCTTCTTCTTCTTCTTCTTCTTCTTCTTCTTCTTCTTCTTCTTCTTCTTCTTCTTCTTCTTCCTCCTCCTCCTCCTCCTCCTCCTCCTCCTCCTCCTTCTTATTTTTTTTAAAAAAAGTAAAATAAAACAGCAGCAACTGAGGCAACGAGTCTTCAATTTGCCAGAAATGATTTCGTTAGAGGGTTTCTTTCTTTCTTTCTTTCTTTCTTTTTTTAAATTTTCCTCCCAAAAGAAGAGAACTTTATGAACAGAGATTCATCTCCCAGCTGGTGTCAGAAAGACTGTTCCTGTTAATTACCAATTGAGTGAAAAATTATACAGGCTACATAGAGCGAAGGGGGAAAAAAAGAAAGAGAGGGAGAAAGAAAAGGCAGCGCCCATTTTAATCACACACACACACACACGCACACAAACTTGGGATAAAAGCAGAGAGATATTTCAACAGCGTGGAAGCTTAGGAGGAAAGGAAGCATTGTGAATAAGCTGACAGGTGCATCGGCTGAGGAGGACGGTTGAACACGATGTATCGCTGGAGCAAGAAAACCGAGGATTGGTGATTTAAAAAAAACAAAAAACCAACCCACTAAGCAAACACTTGTAAGGAAATCAAAACATGAAGCATCTTCTAAAGCAGGTCGAGCAAACAGCCTGGAAGTGGATTACGAGGAATGTAATGGAAGGATGGAAACAAGCGAGGAGAGAAGCAACTTAGAGCTGAGGGGAAATTTCCTGATCTGGGGGAAGAATTAATCCGTGGAACGCTTGCCTCTGGATGTTGTGGGTGCTCCAACACTGGAGGTTTTCAAGAAGAGATTGGACAACCATTTGTCTGGAATGGTATATAGGGTTTTCCTGCTTGAGCAGGAGGGGGTTGCACTAGATGACCTACAAGGTCCCTTCCGACTCTGTTATTCTGAATGGAGAAATCCCTTATTTGGTATTTATTTGAGAGATATTTGGTCAGGGACGGAATCCTGTAGTCCTGTAAACAATGCTGTCTTTTAAAAAAAAAATCTATCCACATATGTGTTCCTTCACAGCTACAGATTAACAGAGTTGGAAGGGACCTTGTAGGTCATCTAGTCCAACCCCCCGCCCAAGCAGGAGACCCTACACCATTTCTGACAGAGGGCAGTCCAGTCTCTTCTTGAAAGTTTCCAGTGATGAAGCTCCACAACTTCTGAACAACAGAATAATAACAGAGTTGGAAGGGACCTTGTAGGTCATCTAGTCCAACCCCCCGCCCAAGCAGGAGACCCTACACCATTTCTGACAGATGGCAGTCCAGTCTCTTCTTGAAAGCTTCCAGGGATGAAGCTCCCACGACTTCTGAACAACAGAATAATAACAAGAGTTGAAAGGGACCTTGTAGGTCATCTAGTCCAACCCCCTGCCCAAGCAGGAGACCCCACACCATTTCTGACAGATGGCAGTCCAGTCTCTTCTTGAAAGCTTCCAGTGATGAAGCTCAAACCTCTGTTCCATTGGTTGATTGCTCTCACGTCCTCAAAGCAAGGGTGGGTGGGGGCCGATACAATTCAGGGAAAATTAGTTAATTAAGACAGACTATTTTTAAAAAGAAAATAGTTCTCTTTCTTTAAAGCACAGCACCCTCAAAATTCTGAAAGCCCAGAAGGATAATACAATATGTGAGAAGCTAAATAAAGCCCTGGATATTAGATGTTAAGTTTGAAAAACATACAGGTAATTCTGGAGTTAGGACCACAATCGAGCCCAAAATTTCCAACCAATTTTTCTTGCCCCAAAGGAAGTGGGCATGGCTAGTCTAGTGAAGAGAAGGACCAGGGGAGACATGATAGCAGTCTTCCAATATTTGAGGGGCTGCCACAGAGAGGAGTGGGTCAAGCTATTTTCCAAAGCACCCGAAGGCCAGACAAGGAATAATGGATGGAAACTAAACAAGGAGAAATTCAATCTAGAAATAAGGAGAAATGTTTTGACAGTGAGAACAATCAACCAACGGAACAGAAGTTGGAGCTTCATCACTGGAGGCTTTCAAGAAGAGACTGGACAGCCACTTGTCCAAAATAGTATAGGGTCTCCTGTTTGGGTGGGGGGGTTGGACTAGGTGACCTACAAGGTCCCATCCAACAAAAATAGGAGGAAGGAGGCAGCATTAGAACAATAGTAGGTATACCTGGAGGAATATATTAAATATATAAAATATAGATAAAGGGAAAGATACAAGTTTAAGAAATAGCTCCCATGTTGGAATGAAGTTAGGGTTTCTGAATTGCTAGGTTTGCTAACCATAGAATGGATTATGATTAGTTATACTCAGGGAAGGATAAGAGGGAGAAAGAGAAAGTAGAAAGGAAGGGGAGAGAGGGAGGAGGGAAGTAGGAAAGAGGTAGAGAGGGAGGAAGAAGGTAGAGGGGGGAGAGGGAGATAGAGGGAGGGGAGTAGTATAAAATCTAGAATGAAAGCAGACTGGAGATAAAAGTATAAAAGCAGCAAATTAAGGATATATGTTAACGATATTTTGGATAGAAATATATAATTAGGGATGTTTTGATAATATGGTATATGGATGGATGTTTGCGTTTGGTGGGGGCGGAAAAATGGTCCCATCCAACTCTGTAAGCTCCTGTAAGGATTCAAATTGCAGCACCCTTCCAAGTATTTTCTTGTTCACGCATTCTGAGGAATGCATGGTAATTAGTTCCTTGATGAGACGGGTGTTTGCCTGCAAAAGCTACATCCCTGAGGATATCAGTATGCAGAACAAGGGAAGTCTTCAAAGCCGGCACTCTTCCTTATGTCTGCTGAATATTTTAGGGGCGGATTCTGGAAGGGGGATGGGGAGCCCAAGAGGAAAATATGAACAGCCCTTTTGCCCACGTGATGGTTTCCAGCCAAGTCTGGCGCAGCCAAGAACCGGATAGAGTTAATAGCGAAGCCCTATCCCTAATGGCTTCAGACTTCGAAAGGTTCAACAGAAATGGCATTAATCTATTAGTGAAGAGAGAGAGAGAGAGAGAGAGAGAGAGAGAGAGAGAGAGAGGAGAGAGAGAGAGAGAGAGAGAGAGAGAGAGAGAGAGAGAGAGAGAGAGAGAGAGACTGCTAATGATCTTATTCAGAGATATTGGGTAGAAAACAGCTTGGGCGGCCTTTTCGCAGCAGTACCGGTTTTAAAAACCGAATTATTTGTAGCCGGCTCTTCTCTTCCCCTTCGTTCATACCCTTTGCAAAAGAAGGAAGGCTTCTGTCTAAGAAGAAAGCTCAGGCTTCCCAAGGACCTGCTGATACAATTCTAAAGAGGAATGATCGAGTCTTTCATTTGTACCTTCAAGAACTGTCTGGTTTGGCACAGCAACCAAACAGGACAGGGACCTGTTTCCACGGGTAGTCAGAATGGCAGGAAAAAACAGTTGCAACCAGCCTGCCTTCCCCTGAGGATCTGTGTCCTGCACCAACCAGAAAGAGGACTGAGAAAATATCTGTAGATCCCTCATATCCTGGACATAAACTGTTAAAACCTCTCCCCTCAGGACGCCGCTATAGATCATTGCATGCCAAACAACTAGACACAAAGACAGCCCCCCCCCCCCCCGTGCCATCATTGTGCTAAACACCTAATTCGCACAACACTGTCTTAGGCCTGAAGATATTTAACCATGTAGCAAGGCTGTATTGCTTTTATCCTTCTCACCTTTCTCATCGTCTTATTTCCCCCAACTATCTTCCCCTATTGGTATCTCATGATTTATCGCTTGTTGTTTGTGTCTTGTGATGAATGGTCATCCTCTTTCTTTCTTTTAACGACCCCATAATCCCTTGCGGGATGGAGTCTGGACGACTGAATGGAGCTGAGTGTTTACTGGCCGGCTGCCATTCCTGTCACCATTGCGGAGCTTAGTTCACAAGGATACATGAGACAGTGGGCCCAGAGAGAGAAATATCTGCCTCTACCTAGGATCGAACTCACAGCCTCCTGATTGTGAGGCAAGAGCTCCACCTCTAGGCCACCGCACCACTCACTTATGATTAATGATCGTAACTATGATTTACGATCTATCACCTGTCACTTTGTGATTTGTATGTACACTGAGAGCTTATGCACTGCAGACAAATTCCTTGTGTGTCCAGTCGCACTTAGCCAATAAAGAATTCTATT
>JALIGW010000398.1:0-43603 GCA_023053685.1 Diadophis punctatus similis
AAAAAGGTCGGAATCAAAAATCAAGCGAGAATTTGGCTTTCCGGCCTGTGGGGAACAGGAATATGTGTTTCATTTTCATTTCTGAGGTGTTTTGTCAAAAGTGATATTTTTGGCTGTATTGAGTCCTAAGGCGAATGCTGTGTTAGACTTTGGGCTAGCTCTTCAGGGTAGGCTCGGAATCGAAAATCAAGCGAGAATTCGGCTTTCCAGCCCATGGGGAACTGGAATATGTGTTTCATTTTCATTTCTGAGGTGTTTGTCAAAAGTCATGTTTTTTGGCTGTATTGAGTCCTAAGGCGAATGCAGTGTTAGACTTTGGGCTAGCTCTTCAGGGTTAGGCTCAGAATCGAAAATCAAGCGAGAATTCGGCTTTCCAGCCCGTGGGGAACAGGAATATGTGTTTCATTTTCATTTCTGAGGTGTTTGTCAAAAGTGATGTTTTTGGGCTGAATTGAGAAATAAGGCGAATGCTGTGTTAGACCTTGAGCTAGCTCTTCAGGGTAGGCTCGGAATCGAAAATCAAGCGAGAATTCGGCTTTCCAGCCTGTGGGGAACAGGAATATGTGTTTCTTTTTCATTTCTGAGGTGTTTGTCAAAAGTGATGTTTTTGGGCTGAATTGAGAAATAAGGCGAATGCTGTGTTAGACCGTGAGCTAGCTCTTCAGGGTAGGCTCGGAATCGAAAATCAAGCGAGAATTCGGCTTTTCAGCCCGTGGGGAACAGGAATATGTGTTTCATTTTCATTTCTGAGGTGTTTGTCAAAAGTCATGTTTTTTGGCTGTATTGAGTCCTAAGGCGAATGCACTGTTAGACTTTGGGCTAGCTCTTCAGGGTAGGCTCGGAATCGAAAATCGAGCGAGAATTCAGCTTTCCAGCCCATGGGGAACAGGAATATGTGTTTCATTTTCATTTCTGAGGTGTTTGTCAAAAGTCATGTTTTTTGGCTGTATTGAGTCCTAAGGCGAATGCAGGTTAGACTTTGGGCTAGCTCTTCAGGGTAGGCTCAGAATCGAAAATCAAGCGAGAATTCGGCTTTCCAGCCCGTGGGGAACAGGAATATGTTTTTCTTTTTCATTTCTGAGGTGTTTTTCAAAAGTGATGTTTTTGGGCTGAATTTAGAAATTAGGCGAATGCTGTGTTAGGACCTTGGGCTAGCTCTTCAGGAAAAGGTCGGAATCAAAAATCAAGCGAGAATTTGCTTTCCGGCCTGTGGGGAACAGGAATATGTGTTTCATTTTCATTTCTGAGGTGTTTGTCAAAAGTCATATTTTTGGCTGTATTGAGTCCTAAGGCGAATGCTGTGTTAGACTTTGGGCTAGCTCTTCAGGGTAGGCTCGGAATCGAAAATCAAGCAAGAATTTGGCTTTCCAGCCCGTGGGGAACAGGAATATGTGTTTCTTTTTCATTTCTGAGGTGTTTGTCAAAAGTGATGTTTTTGGGCTGAATTGAGAAATAAGGCGAATGCTGTGTTAGACCGTGAGCTAGCTCTTCAGGGTAGGCTCGGAATCGAAAATCAAGCGAGAATTCGGCTTTCCAGCCCATGGGGAACAGGAATATGTGTTTCATTTTCATTTCTGAGGTGGTTTGTCAAAAGTCATGTTTTTTGGCTGTATTGAGTCCTAAGGCGAATGCAGTTAGACTTTGGGCTAGCTCTTCAGGGTAGGCTCAGAATCGAAAATCAAGCGAGAATTCGGCTTTCCAGCTCGTGGGGAACAGGAATATGTGTTTCTTTTTCATTTCTGAGGTGTTTTTCAAAAGTGATGTTTTAGGGCTGAATTTAGAAATTAGGCGAATGCTGTGTTAGACCTTGGGCTAGCTCTTCAGGAAAAGGTCGGAATCAAAAATCAAGCGAGAATTTGGCTTTCCGGCCTGTGGGGAACAGGAATATGTGTTTCATTTTCATTTCTGAGGTGTTTGTCAAAAGTCATATTTTTGGCTGTATTTTGGCTGTATTGAGTCCTAAGGCGAATGCTGTGTTAGACTTTGGGCTAGCTCTTCAGGGTAGGCTCGGAATCGAAAATCAAGCGAGAATTTGGCTTTCCAGCCTGTGGGGAACAGGAATATGTGTTTCTTTTTCATTTCTGAGGTGTTTTTCAAAAGTGATGTTTTTGGGCTGAATTTAGAAATTAGGCGAATGCTGTGTTAGACCTTGGGCTAGCTCTTCAGGAAAAGGTCTGAATCAAAAATCAAGCGAGAATTTGGCTTTCTGGCCTGTGGGGAACAGGAATATGTGTTTCATTTTCATTTCTGAGGTGTTTGTCAAAAGTCATATTTTGGCTGTATTGAGTCCTAAGGCGAATGCTGTGTTAGACTTTGGGCTAGCTCTTCAGGGTAGGCTCGGAATCGAAAATCAAGCAAGAATTTGGCTTTCCAGCCTGTGGGGAACAGGAATATGTGTTTCTTTTTCATTTCTGAGGTGTTTGTCAAAAGTGATGTTTTTGGGCTGAATTGAGAAATAAGGCGAATGCTGTGTTAGACCGTGAGCTAGCTCTTCAGGGTAGGCTCGGAATCGAAAAATCAAGCGAGAATTCGGCTTTCCAGCCTGTGGGGAACAGGAATATGTGTTTCATTTTCATTTCTGAGGTGTTTGTCAAAAGTCATGTTTTTTTGGCTGTATTGAGTCCTAAGGCGAATGCAGTGTTAGATTTTGGGCTAGCTCTTCAGGGTAGGCTCGGAATCGAAAATCAAGCGAGAATTCGGCTTTCCAGCCCATGGGGAACAGGAATATGTGTTTCTTTTTCATTTCTGAGGTGTTTTTCAAAAGTGATGTTTTTGGGCTGAATTTAGAAATTAGGCGAATGCTGTGTTAGACCTTGGGCTAGCTCTTCAGGAAAAGGTCGGAATCAAAAATCAAGCGAGAATTTGGCTTTCCGCCTGTGGGGAACAGGAATATGTGTTTCATTTTCATTTCTGAGGTGTTTGTCAAAAGTGATATTTTTGGCTGTATTGAGTCCTAAGGCGAATGCTGTGTTAGACTTTGGGCTAGCTCTTCAGGGTAGGCTCGGAATCGAAAATCAAGCGAGAATTCGGCTTTCCAGCCCATGGGGAACTGGAATATGTGTTTCATTTTCATTTCTGAGGTGTTTGTCAAAAGTCATGTTTTTTGGCTGTATTGAGTCCTAAGGCGAATGCAGTGTTAGACTTTGGGCTAGCTCTTCAGGGTAGGCTCAGAATCGAAAATCAAGCGAGAATTCGGCTTTCCAGCCCGTGGGGAACAGGAATATGTGTTTCATTTTCATTTCTGAGGTGTTTGTCAAAAGTGATGTTTTTGGGCTGAATTGAGAAATAAGGCGAATGCTGTGTTAGACCTTGAGCTAGCTCTACAGGGTAGGCTTGGAATCGAAAATCAAGCGAGAATTCGGCTTTCCAGCCTGTGGGGAACAGGAATATGTGTTTCTTTTTCATTTCTGAGGTGTTTTGTCAAAAGTGATGTTTTTGGGCTGAATTGAGAAATAAGGCGAATGCTGTGTTAGACCGTGAGCTAGCTCTTCAGGGTAGGCTCGGAATCGAAAATCAAGCGAGAATTCGGCTTTTCAGCCCGTGGGGAACAGGAATATGTGTTTCATTTTCATTTCTGAGGTGTTTGTCAAAAGTCATGTTTTTTGGCTGTATTGAGTCCTAAGGCGAATGCACTGTTAGACTTTGGGCTAGCTCTTCAGGGTAGGCTCGGAATCGAAAATCAAGCGAGAATTCAGCTTTCCAGCCCATGGGGAACAGGAATATGTGTTTCATTTTCATTTCTGAGGTGTTTGTCAAAAGTCATGTTTTTTGGCTGTATTGAGTCCTAAGGCGAATGCAGTTAGACTTTGGGCTAGCTCTTCAGGGTAGGCTCAGAATCGAAAATCAAGCGAGAATTCGGCTTTCCAGCCTGTGGGGAACAGGAATATGTTTTTCTTTTTCATTTCTGAGGTGTTTTTCAAAAGTGATGTTTTTGGGCTGAATTTAGAAATTAGGCGAATGCTGTGTTAGACCTTGGGCTAGCTCTTCAGGAAAAGGTCGGAATCAAAAATCAAGCGAGAATTTGGCTTTCCGGCCTGTGGGGAACAGGAATATGTGTTTCATTTTCATTTCTGAGGTGTTTGTCAAAAGTCATATTTTTGGCTGTATTGAGTCCTAAGGCGAATGCTGTGTTAGACTTTGGGCTAGCTCTTCAGGGTAGGCTCGGAATCGAAAATCAAGCAAGAATTTGGCTTTCCAGCCCGTGGGGAACAGGAATATGTGTTTCTTTTTCATTTCTGAGGTGTTTGTCAAAAGTGATGTTTTTGGGCTGAATTGAGAAATAAGGCGAATGCTGTGTTAGACCGTGAGCTAGCTCTTCAGGGTAGGCTCGGAATCGAAAATCAAGCGAGAATTCGGCTTTCCAGCCCATGGGGAACAGGAATATGTGTTTCATTTTCATTTCTGAGGTGTTTGTCAAAAGTCATGTTTTTTGGCTGTATTGAGTCCTAAGGCGAATGCAGTTAGACTTTGGGCTAGCTCTTCAGGGTAGGCTCAGAATCGAAAATCAAGCGAGAATTCGGCTTTCCAGCTCATGGGGAACAGGAATATGTGTTTCTTTTTCATTTCTGAGGTGTTTTTTCAAAAGTGATGTTTTAGGGCTGAATTTAGAAATTAGGCGAATGCTGTGTTAGACCTTGGGCTAGCTCTTCAGGAAAAGGTCGGAATCAAAAATCAAGCGAGAATTTGGCTTTCCGGCCTGTGGGGAACAGGAATATGTGTTTCATTTTCATTTCTGAGGTGTTTGTCAAAAGTCATATTTTTGGCTGTATTGAGTCCTAAGGCGAATGCTGTGTTAGACTTTGGGCTAGCTCTTCAGGGTAGGCTCGGAATCGAAAATCAAGCGAGAATTTGGCTTTCCAGCCTGTGGGGAACAGGAATATGTGTTTCTTTTTCATTTCTGAGGTGTTTTTCAAAAGTGATGTTTTTGGGCTGAATTTAGAAATTAGGCGAATGCTGTGTTAGACCTTGGGCTAGCTCTTCAGGAAAAGGTCGGAATCAAAAATCAAGCGAGAATTTGGCTTTCCGGCCTGTGGGGAACAGGAATATGTGTTTCATTTTCATTTCTGAGGTGTTTGTCAAAAGTCATATTTTTGGCTGTATTGAGTCCTAAGGCGAATGCTGTGTTAGACTTTGGGCTAGCTCTTCAGGGTAGGCTCGGAATCGAAAATCAAGCAAGAATTTGGCTTTCCAGCCCGTGGGGAACAGGAATATGTGTTTCTTTTTCATTTCTGAGGTGTTTGTCAAAAGTGATGTTTTTGGGCTGAATTGAGAAATAAGGCGAATGCTGTGTTAGACCGTGAGCTAGCTCTTCAGGGTAGGCTCGGAATCGAAAATCAAGCGAGAATTCGGCTTTCCAGCCCATGGGGAACAGGAATATGTGTTTCATTTTCATTTCTGAGGTGTTTGTCAAAAGTCATGTTTTTTGGCTGTATTGAGTCCTAAGGCGAATGCAGTTAGACTTTGGGCTAGCTCTTCAGGGTAGGCTCAGAATCGAAAATCAAGCGAGAATTCGGCTTTCCAGCCCGTGGGGAACAGGAATATGTGTTTCTTTTTCATTTCTGAGGTGTTTTTCAAAAGTGATGTTTTTGGGCTGAATTTAGAAATTAGGCGAATGCTGTGTTAGACCTTGGGCTAGCTCTTCAGGAAAAGGTCGGAATCAAAAATCAAGCGAGAATTTGGCTTTCCGGCCTGTGGGGAACAGGAATATGTGTTTCATTTTCATTTCTGAGGTGTTTGTCAAAAGTCATGTTTTTGGCTGTATTGAGTCCTAAGGCGAATTCTGTGTTAGACTTTGGGCTAGCTCTTCAGGGTAGGCTCGGAATCGAAAATCAAGCAAGAATTTGGCTTTCCAGCCCGTGGGGAACAGGAATATGTGTTTCTTTTTCATTTCTGAGGTGTTTGTCAAAAGTGATGTTTTTGGGCTGAATTGAGAAATAAGGCGAATGCTGTGTTAGACCGTGAGCTAGCTCTTCAGGGTAGGCTCGGAATCGAAAATCAAGCGAGAATTCGGCTTTCCAGCCCGTGGGGGAACAGGAATATGTGTTTCATTTTCATTTCTGAGGTGTTTGTCAAAAGTCATGTTTTTGGGCTGAATTGAGAAATAAGGCGAATGCTGTGTTAGACCTTGAGCTAGCTCTTCAGGGTAGGCCTCGGAATCGAAAATCAAGCGAGAATTCGTCTTTCCAGCCTGTGGGGGAACAGGAATATGTGTTTCTTTTTCATTTCTGAGGTGTTTGTCAAAAGTGATATTTTTGGCTGTATTGAGTCCTAAGGCGAATGCTGTGTTAGACTTTGGGCTAGCTCTTCAGGGTAGGCTCGGAATCGAAAATCAAGCGAGAATTCGGCTTTCCAGCCCATGGGGATCTGGAATATGTGTTTCATTTTCATTTCTGAGGTGTTTGTCAAAAGTCATGTTTTTTGGCTGTATTGAGTCCTAAGGCGAATGCAGTGTTAGACTTTGGGCTAGCTCTTCAGGGTAGGCTCAGAATCGAAAATCAAGCGAGAATTCGGCTTTCCAGCCCGTGGGGAACAGGAATATGTGTTTCATTTTCATTTCTGAGGTGTTTGTCAAAAGTGATGTTTTTGGGCTGAATTGAGAAATAAGGCGAATGCTGTGTTAGACCTTGAGCTAGCTCTTCAGGGTAGGCTCGGAATCGAAAATCAAGCGAGAATTCGGCTTTCCAGCCTGTGGGGAACAGGAATATGTGTTTCTTTTTCATTTCTGAGGTGTTTGTCAAAAGTGATGTTTTTGGGCTGAATTGAGAAATAAGGCGAATGCTGTGTTGGACCGTGAGCTAGCTCTTCAGGGTAGGCTCAGAATCGAAAATCAAGTGAGAATTCGGCTTTCCAGCCTGTGGGGAACAGGAATATGTGTTTCATTTTCATTTCTGAGGTGTTTGTCAAAAGTCATGTTTTTTGGCTGTATTGAGTTCTAAGGCGAATGCAGTGTTAGACTTTGGGCTAGCTCTTCAGGGTAGGCTCGGAATCGAAAATCAAGCGAGAATTCGGCTTTCCATCCCGTGGGGAACAGGAATATGTGTTTCTTTTTCATTTCTGAGGTGTTTTTCAAAAGTGATGTTTTTGGGCTGAATTTAGAAATTAGGCGAATGCTGTGTTAGACCTTGGGCTATCTCTTCAGGAAAAGGTCGGAATCAAAAATCAAGCGAGAATTTGGCTTTCCGGCCTGTGGGGAACAGGAATATGTGTTTCATTTTCATTTCTGAGGTGTTTGTCAAAAGTCATATTTTTGGCTGTATTGAGTCCTAAGGCGAATGCTGTGTTAGACTTTGGGCTAGCTCTTCAGGGTAGGCTCGGAATCGAAAATCAAGCAAGAATTTGGCTTTCCAGCCCATGGGGAACAGGAATATGTGTTTCTTTTTCATTTCTGAGGTGTTTGTCAAAAGTGATGTTTTTGGGCTGAATTGAGAAATAAGGCGAATGCTGTGTTAGACCGTGAGCTAGCTCTTCAGGGTAGGCTCGGAATCGAAAATCAAGCGAGAATTCGGCTTTCCAGCCCGTGGGGAACAGGAATATGTGTTTCATTTTCATTTCTGAGGTGTTTGTCAAAAGTCATGTTTTTTGGCTGTATTGAGTCCTTAGGCGAATGCACTGTTAGACTTTGGGCTAGCTCTTCAGGGTAGGCTCGGAATCGAAAATCAAGCGAGAATTCGGCTTTCCAGCCCATGGGGAACAGGAATATGTGTTTCATTTTCATTTCTGAGGTGTTTGTCAAAAGTCATGTTTTTTGGCTGTATTGAGTCCTAAGGCGAATGCAGTGTTAGACTTTGGGCTAGCTCTTCAGGGTAGGCTCAGAATCGAAAATCAAGCGAGAATTCGGCTTTCCAGCCCGTGGGGAACAGGAATATGTGTTTCATTTTCATTTCTGAGGTGTTTGTCAAAAGTGATGTTTTTGGGCTGAATTGAGAAATAAGGCGAATGCTGTGTTAGACCTTGAGCTAGCTCTTCAGGGTAGGCTCGGAATCGAAAATCAAGCAAGAATTCGGCTTTCCAGCCTGTGGGGAACAGGAATATGTGTTTCTTTTTCATTTCTGAGGTGTTTGTCAAAAGTGATATTTTTGGCTGTATTGAGTCCTAAGGCGAATGCTGTGTTAGACTTTGGGCTAGCTCTTCAGGGTAGGCTCGGAATCGAAAATCAAGCGAGAATTCGGCTTTCCAGCCCATGGGGAACTGGAATATGTGTTTCATTTTCATTTCTGAGGTGTTTGTCAAAAGTCATGTTTTTTTGGCTGTATTGAGTCCTAAGGCGAATGCAGTGTTAGACTTTGGGCTAGCTCTTCAGGGTAGGCTCAGAATCGAAAATCAAGCGAGAATTCGGCTTTCCAGCCCGTGGGGAACAGGAATATGTGTTTCATTTTCATTTCTGAGGTGTTTGTCAAAAGTGATGTTTTTGGGCTGAATGAGAAATAAGGCGAATGCTGTGTTAGACCTTGAGCTAGCTCTTCAGGGTAGGCTCGGAATCGAAAATCAAGCGAGAATTCGGCTTTCCAGCCTGTGGGGAACAGGAATATGTGTTTCTTTTTCATTTCTGAGGTGTTTGTCAAAAGTGATGTTTTTGGGCTGAATTGAGAAATAAGGCGAATGCTGTGTTGGACCGTGAGCTAGCTCTTCAGGGTAGGCTCAGAATCGAAAATCAAGTGAGAATTCGGCTTTCCAGCCTGTGGGGAACAGGAATATGTGTTTCATTTTCATTTCTGAGGTGTTTGTCAAAAGTCATGTTTTTTGGCTGTATTGAGTTCTAAGGCGAATGCAGTGTTAGACTTTGGGCTAGCTCTTCAGGGTAGGCTCGGAATCGAAAATCAAGCAAGAATTTGGCTTTCCAGCCCGTGGGGAACAGGAATATGTGTTTCTTTTTCATTTCTGAGGTGTTTGTCAAAAGTGATGTTTTTGGGCTGAATTGAGAAATAAGGCGAATGCTGTGTTAGACCGTGAGCTAGCTCTTCAGGGTAGGCTCGGAATTGAAAATCAAGCGAGAATTCGGCTTTCCAGCCCGTGGGGAACAGGAATATGTGTTTCATTTTCATTTCTGAGGTGTTTGTCAAAAGTCATGTTTTTTGGCTGTATTGAGTCCTAAGGCGAATGCACTGTTAGACTTTGGGCTAGCTCTTCAGGGTAGGCTCGGAATCGAAAATCAAGCGAGGAATTCGGCTTTCCAGCCCATGGGGAACAGGAATATGTGTTTCATTTTCATTTCTGAGGTGTTTGTCAAAAGTCATGTTTTTTGGCTGTATTGAGTCCTAAGGCGAATGCAGTTAGACTTTGGGCTAGCTCTTCAGGGTAGGCTCGGAATCGAAAATCAAGCAAGAATTTGGCTTTCCAGCCCGTGGGGAACAGGAATATGTGTTTCATTTTCATTTCTGAGGTGTTTTTCAAAAGTGATGTTTTTGGGCTGAATTTAGAAATTAGGCGAATGCTGTGTTAGACCTTGGGCTAGCTCTTCAGGAAAAGGTCGGAATCAAAAATCAAGCGAGAATTTGGCTTTCCGGCCTGTGGGGAACAGGAATATGTGTTTCATTTTCATTTCTGAGGTGTTTGTCAAAAGTCATGTTTTTTGGCTGTATTGAGTCCTAAGGCGAATGCAGTTAGACTTTGGGCTAGCTCTTCAGGGTAGGCTCGGAATCGAAAATCAAGCAAGAATTTGGCTTTCCAGCCCGTGGGGAACAGGAATATGTGTTTCATTTTCATTTCTGAGGTGTTTTTCAAAAGTGATGTTTTTGGGCTGAATTTAGAAATTAGGCGAATGCTGTGTTAGACCTTGGGCTAGCTCTTCAGGAAAAGGTCGGAATCGAAAATCAAGCGAGAATTCGGCTTTCCAGCCCATGGGGAACAGGAATATGTGTTTCATTTTCATTTCTGAGGTGTTTGTCAAAAGTCATGTTTTTTGGCTGTATTGAGTCCTAAGGCGAATGCAGTTAGACTTTGGGCTAGCTCTTCAGGGTAGGCTCGGAATCGAAAATCAAGCAAGAATTTGGCTTTCCAGCCCGTGGGGAACAGGAATATGTGTTTCATTTTCATTTCTGAGGTGTTTTTCAAAAGTGATGTTTTTGGGCTGAATTTAGAAATTAGGCGAATGCTGTGTTAGACCTTGGGCTAGCTCTTCAGGAAAAGGTCGGAATCAAAAATCAAGCGAGAATTTGGCTTTCCGGCCTGTGGGGAACAGGAATATGTGTTTCATTTTCATTTCTGAGGTGTTTGTCAAAAGTCATATTTTTGGCTGTATTGAGTCCTAAGGCGAATGCTGTGTTAGACTTTGGGCTAGCTCTTCAGGGTAGGCTCGGAATCGAAAATCAAGCAAGAATTTGGCTTTCCAGCCCGTGGGGAACAGGAATATGTGTTTCTTTTTCATTTCTGAGGTGTTTGTCAAAAGTGATGTTTTTGGGCTGAATTGAGAAATAAGGCGAATGCTGTGTTAGACCGTGAGCTAGCTCTTCAGGGTAGGCTCGGAATCGAAAATCAAGCGAGAATTTGGCTTTCCAGCCCATGGGGAACAGGAATATGTGTTTCATTTTCATTTCTGAGGTGTTTGTCAAAAGTCATGTTTTTTGGCTGTATTGAGTCCTAAGGCGAATGCAGTTAGACTTTGGGCTAGCTCTTCAGGGTAGGCTCAGAATCGAAAATCAAGCGAGAATTCGGCTTTCCAGCTCGTGGGGAACAGGAATATGTGTTTCTTTTTCATTTCTGAGGTGTTTTTCAAAAGTGATGTTTTTGGGCTGAATTTAGAAATTAGGCGAATGCTGTGTTAGACCTTGGGCTAGCTCTTCAGGAAAAGGTCGGAATCAAAAATCAAGCGAGAATTTGGCTTTCCGGCCTGTGGGGAACAGGAATATGTGTTTCATTTTCATTTCTGAGGTGTTTGTCAAAAGTCATATTTTTGGCTGTATTGAGTCCTAAGGCGAATGCTGTGTTAGACTTTGGGCTAGCTCTTCAGGGTAGGCTCGGAATCGAAAATCAAGCGAGAATTTGGCTTTCCAAGCCTGTGGGGAACAGGAATATGTGTTTCTTTTTCATTTCTGAGGTGTTTGTCAAAAGTCATGTTTTTGGGCTGAATTTAGAAATTAGGCGAATGCTGTGTTAGACCTTGGGCTAGCTCTTCAGGAAAAGGTCGGAATCAAAAATCAAGCGAGAATTTGGCTTTCCGGCCTGTGGGGAACAGGAATATGTGTTTCATTTTCATTTCTGAGGTGTTTGTCAAAAGTCATATTTTTGGCTGTATTGAGTCCTAAGGCGAATGCTGTGTTAGACTTTGGGCTAGCTCTTCAGGGTAGGCTCGGAATCGAAAATCAAGCAAGAATTTGGCTTTCCAGCCTGTGGGGAACAGGAATATGTGTTTCATTTTCATTTCTGAGGTGTTTGTCAAAAGTGATGTTTTTGGCTGTATTGAGTCCTAAGGCGAATGCTGTGTTAGACCGTGAGCTAGCTCTTCAGGGTAGGCTCGGAATCGAAAATCAAGCGAGAATTCGGCTTTCCAGCCCGTGGGGAACAGGAATATGTGTTTCATTTTCATTTCTGAGGTGTTTGTCAAAAGTCATGTTTTTGGGCTGAATTGAGAAATAAGGCGAATGCTGTGTTAGACCTTGAGCTAGCTCTTCAGGGTAGGCTCGGAATCGAAAATCAAGCGAGAATTCGGCTTTCCAGCCTGTGGGGAACAGGAATATGTGTTTCTTTTTCATTTCTGAGGTGTTTGTCAAAAGTGATATTTTTGGCTGTATTGAGTCCTAAGGCGAATGCTGTGTTAGACTTTGGGCTAGCTCTTCAGGGTAGGCTCGGAATCGAAAATCAAGCGAGAATTCGGCTTTCCAGCCCATGGGGAACTGGAATATGTGTTTCATTTTCATTTCTGAGGTGTTTGTCAAAAGTCATGTTTTTTGGCTGTATTGAGTCCTAAGGCGAATGCAGTGTTAGACTTTGGGCTAGCTATTCAGGGTAGGCTCAGAATCGAAAATCAAGCGAGAATTCGGCTTTCCAGCCCGTGGGGAACAGGAATATGTGTTTCATTTTCATTTCTGAGGTGTTTGTCAAAAGTGATGTTTTTGGGCTGAATTGAGAAATAAGGCGAATGCTGTGTTAGACCTTGAGCTAGCTCTTCAGGGTAGGCTCGGAATCGAAAATCAAGCGAGAATTCGGCTTTCCAGCCTGTGGGGAACAGGAATATGTGTTTCTTTTTCATTTCTGAGGTGTTTGTCAAAAGTGATGTTTTTGGGCTGAATTGAGAAATAAGGCGAATGCTGTGTTGGACCGTGAGCTAGCTCTTCAGGGTAGGCTCAGAATCGAAAATCAAGTGAGAATTCGGCTTTCCAGCCTGTGGGGAACAGGAATATGTGTTTCATTTTCATTTCTGAGGTGTTTGTCAAAAGTCATGTTTTTTGGCTGTATTGAGTTCTAAGGCGAATGCAGTGTTAGACTTTGGGCTAGCTCTTCAGGGTAGGCTCGGAATCGAAAATCAAGCGAGAATTCGGCTTTCCAGCCCGTGGGGAACAGGAATATGTGTTTCTTTTTCATTTCTGAGGTGTTTTTCAAAAGTGATGTTTTTGGGCTGAATTTAGAAATTAGGCGAATGCTGTGTTAGACCTTGGGCTAGCTCTTCAGGAAAAGGTCGGAATCAAAAATCAAGCGAGAATTTGGCTTTCCGGCCTGTGGGGAACAGGAATATGTGTTTCATTTTCATTTCTGAGGTGTTTGTCAAAAGTCATATTTTTGGCTGTATTGAGTCCTAAGGCGAATGCTGTGTTAGACTTTGGGCTAGCTCTTCAGGGTAGGCTCGGAATCGAAAATCAAGCAAGAATTTGGCTTTCCAGCCCGTGGGGAACAGGAATATGTGTTTCTTTTTCATTTCTGAGGTGTTTGTCAAAAGTGATGTTTTTGGGCTGAATTGAGAAATAAGGCGAATGCTGTGTTAGACCGTGAGCTAGCTCTTCAGGGTAGGCTCGGAATCGAAAATCAAGCGAGAATTCGGCTTTCCAGCCCGTGGGGAACAGGAATATGTGTTTCATTTTCATTTCTGAGGTGTTTGTCAAAAGTCATGTTTTTTGGCTGTATTGAGTCCTTAGGCGAATGCACTGTTAGACTTTGGGCTAGCTCTTCAGGGTAGGCTCGGAATCGAAAATCAAGCGAGAATTCGGCTTTCCAGCCCATGGGGAACAGGAATATGTGTTTCATTTTCATTTCTGAGGTGTTTGTCAAAAGTCATGTTTTTTGGCTGTATTGAGTCCTAAGGCGAATGCAGTGTTAGACTTTGGGCTAGCTCTTCAGGGTAGGCTCAGAATCGAAAATCAAGCGAGAATTCGGCTTTCCAGCCCGTGGGGAACAGGAATATGTGTTTCATTTTCATTTCTGAGGTGTTTGTCAAAAGTGATGTTTTTGGGCTGAATTGAGAAATAAGGCGAATGCTGTGTTAGACCTTGAGCTAGCTCTTCAGGGTAGGCTCGGAATCGAAAATCAAGCAAGAATTCGGCTTTCCAGCCTGTGGGGAACAGGAATATGTGTTTCTTTTTCATTTCTGAGGTGTTTGTCAAAAGTGATATTTTTGGCTGTATTGAGTCCTAAGGCGAATGCTGTGTTAGACTTTGGGCTAGCTCTTCAGGGTAGGCTCGGAATCGAAAATCAAGCGAGAATTCGGCTTTCCAGCCCATGGGGAACTGGAATATGTGTTTCATTTTCATTTCTGAGGTGTTTGTCAAAAGTCATGTTTTTTGGCTGTATTGAGTCCTAAGGCGAATGCAGTGTTAGACTTTGGGCTAGCTCTTCAGGGTAGGCTCAGAATCGAAAATCAAGCGAGAATTCGGCTTTCCAGCCCGTGGGGAACAGGAATATGTGTTTCATTTTCATTTCTGAGGTGTTTGTCAAAAGTGATGTTTTTGGGCTGAATTGAGAAATAAGGCGAATGCTGTGTTAGACCTTGAGCTAGCTCTTCAGGGTAGGCTCGGAATCGAAAATCAAGCGAGAATTCGGCTTTCCAGCCTGTGGGGAACAGGAATATGTGTTTCTTTTTCATTTCTGAGGTGTTTGTCAAAAGTGATGTTTTTGGGCTGAATTGAGAAATAAGGCGAATGCTGTGTTGGACCGTGAGCTAGCTCTTCAGGGTAGGCTCAGAATCGAAAATCAAGTGAGAATTCGGCTTTCCAGCCTGTGGGGAACAGGAATATGTGTTTCATTTTCATTTCTGAGGTGTTTGTCAAAAGTCATGTTTTTTGGCTGTATTGAGTTCTAAGGCGAATGCAGTGTTAGACTTTGGGCTAGCTCTTCAGGGTAGGCTCGGAATCGAAAATCAAGCAAGAATTTGGCTTTCCAGCCCGTGGGGAACAGGAATATGTGTTTCTTTTTCATTTCTGAGGTGTTTGTCAAAAGTGATGTTTTTGGGCTGAATTGAGAAATAAGGCGAATGCTGTGTTAGACCGTGAGCTAGCTCTTCAGGGTAGGCTCGGAATTGAAAATCAAGCGAGAATTCGGCTTTTCAGCCCGTGGGGAACAGGATTATGTGTTTCATTTTCATTTCTGAGGTGTTTGTCAAAAGTCATGTTTTTTGGCTGTATTGAGTCCTAAGGCGAATGCACTGTTAGACTTTGGGCTAGCTCTTCAGGGTAGGCTCGGAATCGAAAATCAAGCGAGAATTCAGCTTTCCAGCCCATGGGGAACAGGAATATGTGTTTCATTTTCATTTCTGAGGTGTTTGTCAAAAGTCATGTTTTTTGGCTGTATTGAGTCCTAAGGCGAATGCAGTTAGACTTTGGGCTAGCTCTTCAGGGTAGGCTCAGAATCGAAAATCAAGCGAGAATTCGGCTTTCCAGCCCGTGGGGAACAGGAATATGTGTTTCTTTTTCATTTCTGAGGTGTTTTTCAAAAGTGATGTTTTTGGGCTGAATTTAGAAATTAGGCGAATGCTGTGTTAGACCTTGGGCTAGCTCTTCAGGAAAAGGTCGGAATCAAAAATCAAGCGAGAATTTGGCTTTCCGGCCTGTGGGGAACAGGAATATGTGTTTCATTTTCATTTCTGAGGTGTTTGTCAAAAGTCATATTTTTGGCTGTATTGAGTCCTAAGGCGAATGCTGTGTTAGACTTTGGGCTAGCTCTTCAGGGTAGGCTCGGAATCGAAAATCAAGCAAGAATTTGGCTTTCCAGCCCGTGGGGAACAGGAATATGTGTTTCTTTTTCATTTCTGAGGTGTTTGTCAAAAGTGATGTTTTTGGGCTGAATTGAGAAATAAGGCGAATGCTGTGTTAGACCGTGAGCTAGCTCTTCAGGGTAGGCTCGGAATCGAAAATCAAGCGAGAATTTGGCTTTCCAGCCCATGGGGAACAGGAATATGTGTTTCATTTTCATTTCTGAGGTGTTTGTCAAAAGTCATGTTTTTTGGCTGTATTGAGTCCTAAGGCGAATGCAGTTAGACTTTGGGCTAGCTCTTCAGGGTAGGCTCAGAATCGAAAATCAAGCGAGAATTCGGCTTTCCAGCTCGTGGGGAACAGGAATATGTGTTTCTTTTTCATTTCTGAGGTGTTTTTCAAAAGTGATGTTTTTGGCTGTATTGAGTCCTGAGGCGAATGCTGTGTTAGACCTTGGGCTAGCTCTTCAGGAAAAGGTCGGAATCAAAAATCAAGCGAGAATTTGGCTTTCCGGCCTGTGGGGAACAGGAATATGTGTTTCATTTTCATTTCTGAGGTGTTTGTCAAAAGTCATATTTTTGGCTGTATTGAGTCCTAAGGCGAATGCTGTGTTAGACTTTGGGCTAGCTCTTCAGGGTAGGCTCGGAATCGAAAATCAAGCGAGAATTTGGCTTTCCAAGCCTGTGGGGAACAGGAATATGTGTTTCTTTTTCATTTCTGAGGTGTTTGTCAAAAGTCATGTTTTTGGGCTGAATTTAGAAATTAGGCGAATGCTGTGTTAGACCTTGGGCTAGCTCTTCAGGAAAAGGTCGGAATCAAAAATCAAGCGAGAATTTGGCTTTCCGGCCTGTGGGGAACAGGAATATGTGTTTCATTTTCATTTCTGAGGTGTTTGTCAAAAGTCATATTTTTGGCTGTATTGAGTCCTAAGGCGAATGCTGTGTTAGACTTTGGGCTAGCTCTTCAGGGTAGGCTCGGAATCGAAAATCAAGCAAGAATTTGGCTTTCCAGCCCGTGGGGAACAGGAATATGTGTTTCATTTTCATTTCTGAGGTGTTTGTCAAAAGTGATGTTTTTGGCTGTATTGAGTCCTAAGGCGAATGCTGTGTTAGACCGTGAGCTAGCTCTTCAGGGTAGGCTCGGAATCGAAAATCAAGCGAGAATTCGGCTTTCCAGCCCGTGGGGAACAGGAATATGTGTTTCATTTTCATTTCTGAGGTGTTTGTCAAAAGTCATGTTTTTTGGCTGTATTGAGTCCTAAGGCGAATGCACTGTTAGAATTTGGGCTAGCTCTTCAGGGTAGGCTCGGAATCGAAAATCAAGCGAGAATTCGGCTTTCCAGCCCATGGGGAACAGGAATATGTGTTTCATTTTCATTTCTGAGGTGTTTGTCAAAAGTCATGTTTTTTGGCTGTATTGAGTCCTAAGGCGAATGCAGTGTTAGACTTTGGGCTAGCTCTTCAGGGTAGGCTCAGAATCGAAAATCAAGCGAGAATTCGGCTTTCCAGCCCGTGGGGAACAGGAATATGTGTTTCATTTTCATTTCTGAGGTGTTTGTCAAAAGTGATGTTTTTGGGCTGAATTGAGAAATAAGGCGAATGCTGTGTTAGACCTTGAGCTAGCTCTTCAGGGTAGGCTCGGAATCGAAAATCAAGCGAGAATTCGGCTTTCCAGCCTGTGGGGAACAGGAATATGTGTTTCTTTTTCATTTCTGAGGTGTTTGTCAAAAGTGATATTTTTGGCTGTATTGAGTCCTAAGGCGAATGCTGTGTTAGACTTTGGGCTAGCTCTTCAGGGTAGGCTCGGAATCGAAAATCAAGCGAGAATTCGGCTTTCCAGCCCATGGGGAACTGGAATATGTGTTTCATTTTCATTTCTGAGGTGTTTGTCAAAAGTCATGTTTTTTGGCTGTATTGAGTCCTAAGGCGAATGCAGTGTTAGACTTTGGGCTAGCTCTTCAGGGTAGGCTCAGAATCGAAAATCAAGCGAGAATTCGGCTTTCCAGCCCGTGGGGAACAGGAATATGTGTTTCATTTTCATTTCTGAGGTGTTTGTCAAAAGTGATGTTTTTGGGCTGAATTGAGAAATAAGGCGAATGCTGTGTTAGACCTTGAGCTAGCTCTTCAGGGTAGGCTCGGAATCGAAAATCAAGCGAGAATTCGGCTTTCCAGCCTGTGGGGAACAGGAATATGTGTTTCTTTTTCATTTCTGAGGTGTTTGTCAAAAGTGATGTTTTTGGGCTGAATTGAGAAATAAGGCGAATGCTGTGTTGGACCGTGAGCTAGCTCTTCAGGGTAGGCTGTGTTGGACCGAAGAGCAGGGCTAGCTCTTCAGGGTAGGCTCGGAATCGAAAATCAAGCAAGAATTTGGCTTTCCAGCCCGTGGGGAACAGGAATATGTGTTTCTTTTTCATTTCTGAGGTGTTTGTCAAAAGTGATGTTTTTGGGCTGAATTGAGAAATAAGGCGAATGCTGTGTTAGACCGTGAGCTAGCTCTTCAGGGTAGGCTCGGAATCGAAAATCAAGCGAGAATTTGGCTTTTCAGCCCGTGGGGAACAGGAATATGTGTTTCATTTTCATTTCTGAGGTGTTTGTCAAAAGTCATGTTTTTTGGCTGTATTGAGTCCTAAGGCGAATGCACTGTTAGACTTTGGGCTAGCTCTTCAGGGTAGTCTCGGAATCGAAAATCAAGCGAGAATTCAGCTTTCCAGCCCATGGGGAACAGGAATATGTGTTTCATTTTCATTTCTGAGGTGTTTGTCAAAAGTCATGTTTTTTGGCTGTATTGAGTCCTAAGGCGAATGCAGTTAGACTTTGGGCTAGCTCTTCAGGGTAGGCTCAGAATCGAAAATCAAGCGAGAATTCGGCTTTCCAGCCCGTGGGGAACAGGAATATGTGTTTCTTTTTCATTTCTGAGGTGTTTTTCAAAAGTGATGTTTTTGGGCTGAATTTAGAAATAAGGCGAATGCTGTGTTAGACCGTGAGCTAGCTCTTCAGGGTAGGCTCGGAATCGAAAATCAAGCGAGAATTTGGCTTTCCAGCCCATGGGGAACAGGAATATGTGTTTCATTTTCATTTCTGAGGTGTTTGTCAAAAGTCATGTTTTTTGGCTGTATTGAGTCCTAAGGCGAATGCAGTTAGACTTTGGGCTAGCTCTTCAGGGTAGGCTCAGAATCGAAAATCAAGCGAGAATTCGGCTTTCCAGCTCGTGGGGAACAGGAATATGTGTTTCTTTTTCATTTCTGAGGTGTTTTTCAAAAGTGATGTTTTTGGGCTGAATTTAGAAATTAGGCGAATGCTGTGTTAGACCTTGGGCTAGCTCTTCAGGAAAAGGTCGGAATCAAAAATCAAGCGAGAATTTGGCTTTCCGGCCTGTGGGGAACAGGAATATGTGTTTCATTTTCATTTCTGAGGTGTTTGTCAAAAGTCATATTTTTGGCTGTATTGAGTCCTAAGGCGAATGCTGTGTTAGACTTTGGGCTAGCTCTTCAGGGTAGGCTCGGAATCGAAAATCAAGCGAGAATTTGGCTTTCCAAGCCTGTGGGGAACAGGAATATGTGTTTCTTTTTCATTTCTGAGGTGTTTGTCAAAAGTCATGTTTTTGGGCTGAATTTAGAAATTAGGCGAATGCTGTGTTAGACCTTGGGCTAGCTCTTCAGGAAAAGGTCGGAATCAAAAATCAAGCGAGAATTTGGCTTTCCGGCCTGTGGGGAACAGGAATATGTGTTTCATTTTCATTTCTGAGGTGTTTGTCAAAAGTCATATTTTTGGCTGTATTGAGTCCTAAGGCGAATGCTGTGTTAGACTTTGGGCTAGCTCTTCAGGGTAGGCTCGGAATCGAAAATCAAGCAAGAATTTGGCTTTCCAGCCTGTGGGGAACAGGAATATGTGTTTCATTTTCATTTCTGAGGTGTTTGTCAAAAGTGATGTTTTTGGCTGTATTGAGTCCTAAGGCGAATGCTGTGTTAGACCGTGAGCTAGCTCTTCAGGGTAGGCTCGGAATCGAAAATCAAGCGAGAATTCGGCTTTCCAGCCCGTGGGGAACAGGAATATGTGTTTCATTTTCATTTCTGAGGTGTTTGTCAAAAGTCATGTTTTTGGGCTGAATTGAGAAATAAGGCGAATGCTGTGTTAGACCTTGAGCTAGCTCTTCAGGGTAGGCTCGGAATCGAAAATCAAGCGAGAATTCGGCTTTCCAGCCTGTGGGGAACAGGAATATGTGTTTCTTTTTCATTTCTGAGGTGTTTGTCAAAAGTGATATTTTTGGCTGTATTGAGTCCTAAGGCGAATGCTGTGTTAGACTTTGGGCTAGCTCTTCAGGGTAGGCTCGGAATCGAAAATCAAGCGAGAATTCGGCTTTCCAGCCCATGGGGAACTGGAATATGTGTTTCATTTTCATTTCTGAGGTGTTTGTCAAAAGTCATGTTTTTTGGCTGTATTGAGTCCTAAGGCGAATGCAGTGTTAGACTTTGGGCTAGCTATTCAGGGTAGGCTCAGAATCGAAAATCAAGCGAGAATTCGGCTTTCCAGCCCGTGGGGAACAGGAATATGTGTTTCATTTTCATTTCTGAGGTGTTTGTCAAAAGTGATGTTTTTGGGCTGAATTGAGAAATAAGGCGAATGCTGTGTTAGACCTTGAGCTAGCTCTTCAGGGTAGGCTCGGAATCGAAAATCAAGCGAGAATTCGGCTTTCCAGCCTGTGGGGAACAGGAATATGTGTTTCTTTTTCATTTCTGAGGTGTTTGTCAAAAGTGATGTTTTTGGGCTGAATTGAGAAATAAGGCGAATGCTGTGTTGGACCGTGAGCTAGCTCTTCAGGGTAGGCTCAGAATCGAAAATCAAGTGAGAATTCGGCTTTCCAGCCTGTGGGGAACAGGAATATGTGTTTCATTTTCATTTCTGAGGTGTTTGTCAAAAGTCATGTTTTTTGGCTGTATTGAGTTCTAAGGCGAATGCAGTGTTAGACTTTGGGCTAGCTCTTCAGGGTAGGCTCGGAATCGAAAATCAAGCGAGAATTCGGCTTTCCAGCCCGTGGGGAACAGGAATATGTGTTTCTTTTTCATTTCTGAGGTGTTTTTCAAAAGTGATGTTTTTGGGCTGAATTTAGAAATTAGGCGAATGCTGTGTTAGACCTTGGGCTAGCTCTTCAGGAAAAGGTCGGAATCAAAAATCAAGCGAGAATTTGGCTTTCCGGCCTGTGGGGAACAGGAATATGTGTTTCATTTTCATTTCTGAGGTGTTTGTCAAAAGTCATATTTTTGGCTGTATTGAGTCCTAAGGCGAATGCTGTGTTAGACTTTGGGCTAGCTCTTCAGGGTAGGCTCGGAATCGAAAATCAAGCAAGAATTTGGCTTTCCAGCCCGTGGGGAACAGGAATATGTGTTTCTTTTTCATTTCTGAGGTGTTTGTCAAAAGTGATGTTTTTGGGCTGAATTGAGAAATAAGGCGAATGCTGTGTTAGACCGTGAGCTAGCTCTTCAGGGTAGGCTCGGAATCGAAAATCAAGCGAGAATTCGGCTTTCCAGCCCGTGGGGAACAGGAATATGTGTTTCATTTTCATTTCTGAGGTGTTTGTCAAAAGTCATGTTTTTTGGCTGTATTGAGTCCTTAGGCGAATGCACTGTTAGACTTTGGGCTAGCTCTTCAGGGTAGGCTCGGAATCGAAAATCAAGCGAGAATTCGGCTTTCCAGCCCATGGGGAACAGGAATATGTGTTTCATTTTCATTTCTGAGGTGTTTGTCAAAAGTCATGTTTTTTGGCTGTATTGAGTCCTAAGGCGAATGCAGTGTTAGACTTTGGGCTAGCTCTTCAGGGTAGGCTCAGAATCGAAAATCAAGCGAGAATTCGGCTTTCCAGCCCGTGGGGAACAGGAATATGTGTTTCATTTTCATTTCTGAGGTGTTTGTCAAAAGTGATGTTTTTGGGCTGAATTGAGAAATAAGGCGAATGCTGTGTTAGACCTTGAGCTAGCTCTTCAGGGTAGGCTCGGAATCGAAAATCAAGCAAGAATTCGGCTTTCCAGCCTGTGGGGAACAGGAATATGTGTTTCTTTTTCATTTCTGAGGTGTTTGTCAAAAGTGATATTTTTGGCTGTATTGAGTCCTAAGGCGAATGCTGTGTTAGACTTTGGGCTAGCTCTTCAGGGTAGGCTCGGAATCGAAAATCAAGCGAGAATTCGGCTTTCCAGCCCATGGGGAACTGGAATATGTGTTTCATTTTCATTTCTGAGGTGTTTGTCAAAAGTCATGTTTTTTGGCTGTATTGAGTCCTAAGGCGAATGCAGTGTTAGACTTTGGGCTAGCTCTTCAGGGTAGGCTCAGAATCGAAAATCAAGCGAGAATTCGGCTTTCCAGCCCGTGGGGAACAGGAATATGTGTTTCATTTTCATTTCTGAGGTGTTTGTCAAAAGTGATGTTTTTGGGCTGAATTGAGAAATAAGGCGAATGCTGTGTTAGACCTTGAGCTAGCTCTTCAGGGTAGGCTCGGAATCGAAAATCAAGCGAGAATTCGGCTTTCCAGCCTGTGGGGAACAGGAATATGTGTTTCTTTTTCATTTCTGAGGTGTTTGTCAAAAGTGATGTTTTTGGGCTGAATTGAGAAATAAGGCGAATGCTGTGTTGGACCGTGAGCTAGCTCTTCAGGGTAGGCTCAGAATCGAAAATCAAGTGAGAATTCGGCTTTCCAGCCTGTGGGGAACAGGAATATGTGTTTCATTTTCATTTCTGAGGTGTTTGTCAAAAGTCATGTTTTTTGGCTGTATTGAGTTCTAAGGCGAATGCAGTGTTAGACTTTGGGCTAGCTCTTCAGGGTAGGCTCGGAATCGAAAATCAAGCAAGAATTTGGCTTTCCAGCCCGTGGGGAACAGGAATATGTGTTTCTTTTTCATTTCTGAGGTGTTTGTCAAAAGTGATGTTTTTGGGCTGAATTGAGAAATAAGGCGAATGCTGTGTTAGACCGTGAGCTAGCTCTTCAGGGTAGGCTCGGAATTGAAAATCAAGCGAGAATTCGGCTTTTCAGCCCGTGGGGAACAGGATTATGTGTTTCATTTTCATTTCTGAGGTGTTTGTCAAAAGTCATGTTTTTTGGCTGTATTGAGTCCTAAGGCGAATGCACTGTTAGACTTTGGGCTAGCTCTTCAGGGTAGGCTCGGAATCGAAAATCAAGCGAGAATTCAGCTTTCCAGCCCATGGGGAACAGGAATATGTGTTTCATTTTCATTTCTGAGGTGTTTGTCAAAAGTCATGTTTTTTGGCTGTATTGAGTCCTAAGGCGAATGCAGTTAGACTTTGGGCTAGCTCTTCAGGGTAGGCTCAGAATCGAAAATCAAGCGAGAATTCGGCTTTCCAGCCCGTGGGGAACAGGAATATGTGTTTCTTTTTCATTTCTGAGGTGTTTTTCAAAAGTGATGTTTTTGGGCTGAATTTAGAAATTAGGCGAATGCTGTGTTAGACCTTGGGCTAGCTCTTCAGGAAAAGGTCGGAATCAAAAATCAAGCGAGAATTTGGCTTTCCGGCCTGTGGGGAACAGGAATATGTGTTTCATTTTCATTTCTGAGGTGTTTGTCAAAAGTCATATTTTTGGCTGTATTGAGTCCTAAGGCGAATGCTGTGTTAGACTTTGGGCTAGCTCTTCAGGGTAGGCTCGGAATCGAAAATCAAGCAAGAATTTGGCTTTCCAGCCCGTGGGGAACAGGAATATGTGTTTCTTTTTCATTTCTGAGGTGTTTGTCAAAAGTGATGTTTTTGGGCTGAATTGAGAAATAAGGCGAATGCTGTGTTAGACCGTGAGCTAGCTCTTCAGGGTAGGCTCGGAATCGAAAATCAAGCGAGAATTTGGCTTTCCAGCCCATGGGGAACAGGAATATGTGTTTCATTTTCATTTCTGAGGTGTTTGTCAAAAGTCATGTTTTTTGGCTGTATTGAGTCCTAAGGCGAATGCAGTTAGACTTTGGGCTAGCTCTTCAGGGTAGGCTCAGAATCGAAAATCAAGCGAGAATTCGGCTTTCCAGCTCGTGGGGAACAGGAATATGTGTTTCTTTTTCATTTCTGAGGTGTTTTTCAAAAGTGATGTTTTTGGCTGTATTGAGTCCTGAGGCGAATGCTGTGTTAGACCTTGGGCTAGCTCTTCAGGAAAAGGTCGGAATCAAAAATCAAGCGAGAATTTGGCTTTCCGGCCTGTGGGGAACAGGAATATGTGTTTCATTTTCATTTCTGAGGTGTTTGTCAAAAGTCATATTTTTGGCTGTATTGAGTCCTAAGGCGAATGCTGTGTTAGACTTTGGGCTAGCTCTTCAGGGTAGGCTCGGAATCGAAAATCAAGCGAGAATTTGGCTTTCCAAGCCTGTGGGGAACAGGAATATGTGTTTCTTTTTCATTTCTGAGGTGTTTGTCAAAAGTCATGTTTTTGGGCTGAATTTAGAAATTAGGCGAATGCTGTGTTAGACCTTGGGCTAGCTCTTCAGGAAAAGGTCGGAATCAAAAATCAAGCGAGAATTTGGCTTTCCGGCCTGTGGGGAACAGGAATATGTGTTTCATTTTCATTTCTGAGGTGTTTGTCAAAAGTCATATTTTTGGCTGTATTGAGTCCTAAGGCGAATGCTGTGTTAGACTTTGGGCTAGCTCTTCAGGGTAGGCTCGGAATCGAAAATCAAGCAAGAATTTGGCTTTCCAGCCCGTGGGGAACAGGAATATGTGTTTCATTTTCATTTCTGAGGTGTTTGTCAAAAGTGATGTTTTTGGCTGTATTGAGTCCTAAGGCGAATGCTGTGTTAGACCGTGAGCTAGCTCTTCAGGGTAGGCTCGGAATCGAAAATCAAGCGAGAATTCGGCTTTCCAGCCCGTGGGGAACAGGAATATGTGTTTCATTTTCATTTCTGAGGTGTTTGTCAAAAGTCATGTTTTTTGGCTGTATTGAGTCCTAAGGCGAATGCACTGTTAGAATTTGGGCTAGCTCTTCAGGGTAGGCTCGGAATCGAAAATCAAGCGAGAATTCGGCTTTCCAGCCCATGGGGAACAGGAATATGTGTTTCATTTTCATTTCTGAGGTGTTTGTCAAAAGTCATGTTTTTTGGCTGTATTGAGTCCTAAGGCGAATGCAGTGTTAGACTTTGGGCTAGCTCTTCAGGGTAGGCTCAGAATCGAAAATCAAGCGAGAATTCGGCTTTCCAGCCCGTGGGGAACAGGAATATGTGTTTCATTTTCATTTCTGAGGTGTTTGTCAAAAGTGATGTTTTTGGGCTGAATTGAGAAATAAGGCGAATGCTGTGTTAGACCTTGAGCTAGCTCTTCAGGGTAGGCTCGGAATCGAAAATCAAGCGAGAATTCGGCTTTCCAGCCTGTGGGGAACAGGAATATGTGTTTCTTTTTCATTTCTGAGGTGTTTGTCAAAAGTGATATTTTTGGCTGTATTGAGTCCTAAGGCGAATGCTGTGTTAGACTTTGGGCTAGCTCTTCAGGGTAGGCTCGGAATCGAAAATCAAGCGAGAATTCGGCTTTCCAGCCCATGGGGAACTGGAATATGTGTTTCATTTTCATTTCTGAGGTGTTTGTCAAAAGTCATGTTTTTTGGCTGTATTGAGTCCTAAGGCGAATGCAGTGTTAGACTTTGGGCTAGCTCTTCAGGGTAGGCTCAGAATCGAAAATCAAGCGAGAATTCGGCTTTCCAGCCCGTGGGGAACAGGAATATGTGTTTCATTTTCATTTCTGAGGTGTTTGTCAAAAGTGATGTTTTTGGGCTGAATTGAGAAATAAGGCGAATGCTGTGTTAGACCTTGAGCTAGCTCTTCAGGGTAGGCTCGGAATCGAAAATCAAGCGAGAATTCGGCTTTCCAGCCTGTGGGGAACAGGAATATGTGTTTCTTTTTCATTTCTGAGGTGTTTGTCAAAAGTGATGTTTTTGGGCTGAATTGAGAAATAAGGCGAATGCTGTGTTGGACCGTGAGCTAGCTCTTCAGGGTAGGCTGTGTTGGACCGAAGAGCAGGGCTAGCTCTTCAGGGTAGGCTCGGAATCGAAAATCAAGCAAGAATTTGGCTTTCCAGCCCGTGGGGAACAGGAATATGTGTTTCTTTTTCATTTCTGAGGTGTTTGTCAAAAGTGATGTTTTTGGGCTGAATTGAGAAATAAGGCGAATGCTGTGTTAGACCGTGAGCTAGCTCTTCAGGGTAGGCTCGGAATCGAAAATCAAGCGAGAATTTGGCTTTTCAGCCCGTGGGGAACAGGAATATGTGTTTCATTTTCATTTCTGAGGTGTTTGTCAAAAGTCATGTTTTTTGGCTGTATTGAGTCCTAAGGCGAATGCACTGTTAGACTTTGGCTAGCTCTTCAGGGTAGTCTCGGAATCGAAAATCAAGCGAGAATTCAGCTTTCCAGCCCATGGGGAACAGGAATATGTGTTTCATTTTCATTTCTGAGGTGTTTGTCAAAAGTCATGTTTTTTGGCTGTATTGAGTCCTAAGGCGAATGCAGTTAGACTTTGGGCTAGCTCTTCAGGGTAGGCTCAGAATCGAAAATCAAGCGAGAATTCGGCTTTCCAGCCCGTGGGGAACAGGAATATGTGTTTCTTTTTCATTTCTGAGGTGTTTTTCAAAAGTGATGTTTTTGGGCTGAATTTAGAAATTAGGCGAATGCTGTGTTAGACCTTGGGCTAGCTCTTCAGGAAAAGGTCGGAATCAAAAATCAAGCGAGAATTTGGCTTTCCGGCCTGTGGGGAACAGGAATATGTGTTTCATTTTCATTTCTGAGGTGTTTGTCAAAAGTCATATTTTTGGCTGTATTGAGTCCTAAGGCGAATGCTGTGTTAGACTTTGGGCTAGCTCTTCAGGGTAGGCTCGGAATCGAAAATCAAGCAAGAATTTGGCTTTCCAGCCCGTGGGGAACAGGAATATGTGTTTCTTTTTCATTTCTGAGGTGTTTGTAAAAAGTGATGTTTTTGGGCTGAATTGAGAAATAAGGCGAATGCTGTGTTAGACCGTGAGCTAGCTCTTCAGGGTAGGCTCGGAATCGAAAATCAAGCGAGAATTCGGCTTTCCAGCCCATGGGGAACAGGAATATGTGTTTCATTTTCATTTCTGAGGTGTTTGTCAAAAGTCATGTTTTTTGGCTGTATTGAGTCCTAAGGCGAATGCAGTTAGACTTTGGGCTAGCTCTTCAGGGTAGGCTCAGAATCGAAAATCAAGCGAGAATTCGGCTTTCCAGCTCGTGGGGAACAGGAATATGTGTTTCTTTTTCATTTCTGAGGTGTTTTTCAAAAGTGATGTTTTTGGGCTGAATTTAGAAATTAGGCGAATGCTGTGTTAGACCTTGGGCTAGCTCTTCAGGAAAAGGTCGGAATCAAAAATCAAGCGAGAATTTGGCTTTCCGGCCTGTGGGGAACAGGAATATGTGTTTCATTTTCATTTCTGAGGTGTTTGTCAAAAGTCATATTTTTGGCTGTATTGAGTCCTAAGGCGAATGCTGTGTTAGACTTTGGGCTAGCTCTTCAGGGTAGGCTCGGAATCGAAAATCAAGCGAGAATTTGGCTTTCCAGCCTGTGGGGAACAGGAATATGTGTTTCTTTTTCATTTCTGAGGTGTTTTTCAAAAGTGATGTTTTTGGGCTGAATTTAGAAATTAGGCGAATGCTGTGTTAGACCTTGGGCTAGCTCTTCAGGAAAAGGTCGGAATCAAAAATCAAGCGAGAATTTGGCTTTCTGGCCTGTGGGGAACAGGAATATGTGTTTCATTTTCATTTCTGAGGTGTTTGTCAAAAGTCATATTTTTGGCTGTATTGAGTCCTAAGGCGAATGCACTGTTAGACTTTGGGCTAGCTCTTCAGGGTAGGCTCGGAATCGAAAATCAAGCGAGAATTTGGCTTTCCAGCCCGTGGGGAACAGGAATATGTGTTTCTTTTTCATTTCTGAGGTGTTTGTCAAAAGTGATGTTTTTGGGCTGAATTGAGAAATAAGGCGAATGCTGTGTTAGACCGTGAGCTAGCTCTTCAGGGTAGGCTCGGAATCGAAAATCAAGCGAGAATTCAGCTTTCCAGCCCATGGGGAACAGGAATATGTGTTTCATTTTCATTTCTGAGGTGTTTGTCAAAAGTCATGTTTTTTGGCTGTATTGAGTCCTAAGGCGAATGCAGTTAGACTTTGGGCTAGCTCTTCAGGGTAGGCTCAGAATCGAAAATCAAGCGAGAATTCGGCTTTCCAGCCCGTGGGGAACAGGAATATGTGTTTCATTTTCATTTCTGAGGTGTTTGTCAAAAGTGATGTTTTTGGGCTGAATTGAGAAATAAGGCGAATGCTGTGTTAGACCTTGAGCTAGCTCTTCAGGGTAGGCTCGGAATCGAAAATCAAGCGAGAATTCGGCTTTCCAGCCTGTGGGGAACAGGAATATGTGTTTCTTTTTCATTTCTGAGGTGTTTGTCAAAAGTGATATTTTTGGCTGTATTGAGTCCTAAGGCGAATGCTGTGTTAGACTTTGGGCTAGCTCTTCAGGGTAGGCTCGGAATCGAAAATCAAGCGAGAATTCGGCTTTCCAGCCCATGGGGAACTGGAATATGTGTTTCATTTTCATTTCTGAGGTGTTTGTCAAAAGTCATGTTTTTTGGCTGTATTGAGTCCTAAGGCGAATGCAGTGTTAGACTTTGGGCTAGCTCTTCAGGGTAGGCTCAGAATCGAAAATCAAGCGAGAATTCGGCTTTCCAGCCCGTGGGGAACAGGAATATGTGTTTCATTTTCATTTCTGAGGTGTTTGTCAAAAGTGATGTTTTTGGGCTGAATTGAGAAATAAGGCGAATGCTGTGTTAGACCTTGAGCTAGCTCTTCAGGGTAGGCTCGGAATCGAAAATCAAGCGAGAATTCGGCTTTCCAGCCTGTGGGGAACAGGAATATGTGTTTCTTTTTCATTTCTGAGGTGTTTGTCAAAAGTGATGTTTTTGGGCTGAATTGAGAAATAAGGCGAATGCTGTGTTGGACCGTGAGCTAGCTCTTCAGGGTAGGCTGTGTTGGACCGAAGAGCAGGGCTAGCTCTTCAGGGTAGGCTCGGAATCGAAAATCAAGCAAGAATTTGGCTTTCCAGCCCGTGGGGAACAGGAATATGTGTTTCTTTTTCATTTCTGAGGTGTTTGTCAAAAGTGATGTTTTTGGGCTGAATTGAGAAATAAGGCGAATGCTGTGTTAGACCGTGAGCTAGCTCTTCAGGGTAGGCTCGGAATCGAAAATCAAGCGAGAATTTGGCTTTTCAGCCCGTGGGGAACAGGAATATGTGTTTCATTTTCATTTCTGAGGTGTTTGTCAAAAGTCATGTTTTTTGGCTGTATTGAGTCCTAAGGCGAATGCACTGTTAGACTTTGGGCTAGCTCTTCAGGGTAGTCTCGGAATCGAAAATCAAGCGAGAATTCAGCTTTCCAGCCCATGGGGAACAGGAATATGTGTTTCATTTTCATTTCTGAGGTGTTTGTCAAAAGTCATGTTTTTTGGCTGTATTGAGTCCTAAGGCGAATGCAGTTAGACTTTGGGCTAGCTCTTCAGGGTAGGCTCAGAATCGAAAATCAAGCGAGAATTCGGCTTTCCAGCCCGTGGGGAACAGGAATATGTGTTTCTTTTTCATTTCTGAGGTGTTTTTCAAAAGTGATGTTTTTGGGCTGAATTTAGAAATTAGGCGAATGCTGTGTTAGACCTTGGGCTAGCTCTTCAGGAAAAGGTCGGAATCAAAAATCAAGCGAGAATTTGGCTTTCCGGCCTGTGGGGAACAGGAATATGTGTTTCATTTTCATTTCTGAGGTGTTTGTCAAAAGTCATATTTTTGGCTGTATTGAGTCCTAAGGCGAATGCTGTGTTAGACTTTGGGCTAGCTCTTCAGGGTAGGCTCGGAATCGAAAATCAAGCAAGAATTTGGCTTTCCAGCCCGTGGGGAACAGGAATATGTGTTTCTTTTTCATTTCTGAGGTGTTTGTAAAAAGTGATGTTTTTGGGCTGAATTGAGAAATAAGGCGAATGCTGTGTTAGACCGTGAGCTAGCTCTTCAGGGTAGGCTCGGAATCGAAAATCAAGCGAGAATTCGGCTTTCCAGCCCATGGGGAACAGGAATATGTGTTTCATTTTCATTTCTGAGGTGTTTGTCAAAAGTCATGTTTTTTGGCTGTATTGAGTCCTAAGGCGAATGCAGTTAGACTTTGGGCTAGCTCTTCAGGGTAGGCTCAGAATCGAAAATCAAGCGAGAATTCGGCTTTCCAGCTCGTGGGGAACAGGAATATGTGTTTCTTTTTCATTTCTGAGGTGTTTTTCAAAAGTGATGTTTTTGGACTGAATTTAGAAATTAGGCGAATGCTGTGTTAGACCTTGGGCTAGCTCTTCAGGAAAAGGTCGGAATCAAAAATCAAGCGAGAATTTGGCTTTCCGGCCTGTGGGGAACAGGAATATGTGTTTCATTTTCATTTCTGAGGTGTTTGTCAAAAGTCATATTTTTGGCTGTATTGAGTCCTAAGGCGAATGCTGTGTTAGACTTTGGGCTAGCTCTTCAGGGTAGGCTCGGAATCGAAAATCAAGCGAGAATTTGGCTTTCCAGCCTGTGGGGAACAGGAATATGTGTTTCTTTTTCATTTCTGAGGTGTTTTTCAAAAGTGATGTTTTTGGGCTGAATTTAGAAATTAGGCGAATGCTGTGTTAGACCTTGGGCTAGCTCTTCAGGAAAAGGTCGGAATCAAAAATCAAGCGAGAATTTGGCTTTCTGGCCTGTGGGGAACAGGAATATGTGTTTCATTTTCATTTCTGAGGTGTTTGTCAAAAGTCATATTTTTGGCTGTATTGAGTCCTAAGGCGAATGCACTGTTAGACTTTGGGCTAGCTCTTCAGGGTAGGCTCGGAATCGAAAATCAAGCGAGAATTTGGCTTTCCAGCCCGTGGGGAACAGGAATATGTGTTTCTTTTTCATTTCTGAGGTGTTTGTCAAAAGTGATGTTTTTGGGCTGAATTGAGAAATAAGGCGAATGCTGTGTTAGACCGTGAGCTAGCTCTTCAGGGTAGGCTCGGAATCGAAAATCAAGCGAGAATTCAGCTTTCCAGCCCATGGGGAACAGGAATATGTGTTTCATTTTCATTTCTGAGGTGTTTGTCAAAAGTCATGTTTTTTGGCTGTATTGAGTCCTAAGGCGAATGCACTGTTAGACTTTGGGCTAGCTCTTCAGGGTAGGCTCGGAATCGAAAATCAAGCGAGAATTCGGCTTTCCAGCCCATGGGGAACAGGAATATGTGTTTCATTTTCATTTCTGAGGTGTTTGTCAAAAGTCATGTTTTTTGGCTGTATTGAGTCCTAAGGCGAATGCAGTTAGACTTTGGGCTAGCTCTTCAGGGTAGGCTCAGAATCGAAAATCAAGCGAGAATTCGGCTTTCCAGCCCATGGGGAACAGGAATATGTGTTTCTTTTTCATTTCTGAGGTGTTTTTCAAAAGTGATGTTTTGGGGCTGAATTTAGAAATTAGGCGAATGCTGTGTTAGACCTTGGGCTAGCTCTTCAGGAAAAGGTCGGAATCAAAAATCAAGCGAGAATTTGGCTTTCCGGCCTGTGGGGAACAGGAATATGTGTTTCATTTTCATTTCTGAGGTGTTTGTCAAAAGTCATATTTTTGGCTGTATTGAGTCCTAAGGCGAATGCTGTGTTAGACTTTGGGCTAGCTCTTCAGGGTAGGCTCGGAATCGAAAATCAAGCAAGAATTTGGCTTTCCAGCCCGTGGGGAACAGGAATATGTGTTTCTTTTTCATTTCTGAGGTGTTTGTCAAAAGTGATGTTTTTGGGCTGAATTGAGAAATAAGGCGAATGCTGTGTTAGACCGTGAGCTAGCTCTTCAGGGTAGGCTCGGAATCGAAAATCAAGCGAGAATTTGGCTTTCCAGCCCGTGGGGAACAGGAATATGTGTTTCATTTTCATTTCTGAGGTGTTTGTCAAAAGTCATGTTTTTTGGCTGTATTGAGTCCTAAGGCGAATGCAGTTAGACTTTGGGCTAGCTCTTCAGGGTAGGCTCAGAATCGAAAATCAAGCGAGAATTCGGCTTTCCAGCCCGTGGGGAACAGGAATATGTGTTTCTTTTTCATTTCTGAGGTGTTTTTCAAAAGTGATGTTTTTGGGCTGAATTGAGAAATAAGGCGAATGCTGTGTTAGACCGTGAGCTAGCTCTTCAGGGTAGGCTCGGAATCGAAAATCAAGCGAGAATTTGGCTTTCCAGCCCGTGGGGAACAGGAATATGTGTTTCATTTTCATTTCTGAGGTGTTTGTCAAAAGTCATGTTTTTTGGCTGTATTGAGTCCTAAGGCGAATGCACTGTTAGACTTTGGGCTAGCTCTTCAGGGTAGGCTCGGAATCGAAAATCAAGCGAGAATTCGGCTTTCCAGCCCATGGGGAACAGGAATATGTGTTTCATTTTCATTTCTGAGGTGTTTGTCAAAAGTCATGTTTTTTGGCTGTATTGAGTCCTAAGGCGAATGCAGTTAGACTTTGGGCTAGCTCTTCAGGGTAGGCTCAGAATCGAAAATCAAGCGAGAATTCGGCTTTCCAGCCCGTGGGGAACAGGAATATGTGTTTCTTTTTCATTTCTGAGGTGTTTTTCAAAAGTGATGTTTTTGGGCTGAATTTAGAAATTAGGCGAATGCTGTGTTAGACCTTGGGCTAGCTCTTCAGGAAAAGGTCGGAATCAAAAATCAAGCGAGAATTTGGCTTTCCGGCCTGTGGGGAACAGGAATATGTGTTTCATTTTCATTTCTGAGGTGTTTGTCAAAAGTCATATTTTTGGCTGTATTGAGTCCTAAGGCGAATGCTGTGTTAGACTTTGGGCTAGCTCTTCAGGGTAGGCTCGGAATCGAAAATCAAGCAAGAATTTGGCTTTCCAGCCCGTGGGGAACAGGAATATGTGTTTCTTTTTCATTTCTGAGGTGTTTGTCAAAAGTGATGTTTTTGGGCTGAATTGAGAAATAAGGCGAATGCTGTGTTAGACCGTGAGCTAGCTCTTCAGGGTAGGCTCGGAATCGAAAATCAGGCGAGAATTCGGCTTTCCAGCCCGTGGGGAACAGGAATATGTGTTTCATTTTCATTTCTGAGGTGTTTGTCAAAAGTCATGTTTTTTGGCTGTATTGAGTCCTAAGGCGAATGCACTGTTAGACTTGGGGCTAGCTCTTCAGGGTAGGCTCGGAATCGAAAATCAAGCGAGAATTCGGCTTTCCAGCCCATGGGGAACAGGAATATGTGTTTCATTTTCATTTCTGAGGTGTTTGTCAAAAGTCATGTTTTTTGGCTGTATTGAGTCCTAAGGCGAATGCAGTTAGACTTTGGGCTAGCTCTTCAGGGTAGGCTCAGAATCGAAAATCAAGCGAGAATTCGGCTTTCCAGCCCGTGGGGAACAGGAATATGTGTTTCTTTTTCATTTCTGAGGTGTTTTTCAAAAGTGATGTTTTTGGGCTGAATTTAGAAATTAGGCGAATGCTGTGTTAGACCTTGGGCTAGCTCTTCAGGAAAAGGTCGGAATCAAAAATCAAGCGAGAATTTGGCTTTCCGGCCTGTGGGGAACAGGAATATGTGTTTCATTTTCATTTCTGAGGTGTTTGTCAAAAGTCATATTTTTGGCTGTATTGAGTCCTAAGGCGAATGCTGTGTTAGACTTTGGGCTAGCTCTTCAGGGTAGGCTCGGAATCGAAAATCAAGCGAGAATTCGTCTTTCCAGCCTGTGGGGAACAGGAATATGTGTTTCTTTTTCATTTCTGAGGTGTTTGTCAAAAGTCATGTTTTTTGGCTGTATTGAGTCCTAAGGCGAATGCAGTGTTAGACTTTGGGCTAGCTCTTCAGGGTAGGCTCGGAATCGAAAATCAAGCGAGAATTCGGCTTTCCAGCCCATGGGGAACAGGAATATGTGTTTCATTTTCATTTCTGAGGTGTTTGTCAAAAGTCATGTTTTTTGGCTGTATTGAGTCCTAAGGCGAATGCAGTTAGACTTTGGGCTAGCTCTTCAGGGTAGGCTCAGAATCGAAAATCAAGCGAGAATTCGGCTTTCCAGCCCGTGGGGAACAGGAATATGTGTTTCTTTTTCATTTCTGAGGTGTTTTTCAAAAGTGATGTTTTTGGGCTGAATTTAGAAATTAGGCGAATGCTGTGTTAGACCTTGGGCTAGCTCTTCAGGAAAAGGTCGGAATCAAAAATCAAGCGAGAATTTGGCTTTCCGGCCTGTGGGGAACAGGAATATGTGTTTCATTTTCATTTCTGAGGTGTTTGTCAAAAGTCATATTTTTGGCTGTATTGAGTCCTAAGGCGAATGCTTTGTTAAACTTTGGGCTAGCTCTTCAGGGTAGGCTCGGAATCGAAAATCAAGCGAGAATTTGGCTTTTCAGCCTGTGGGGAACAGGAATATGTGTTTCTTTTTCATTTCTGAGGTGTTTGTCAAAAGTGATGTTTTTGGGCTGAATTGAGAAATAAGGCGAATGATGTGTTAGACCGTGAGCTAGCTCTTCAGGGTAGGCTCGGAATCGAAAATCAAGCGAGAATTCGGCTTTCCAGCCTGTGGGGAACAGGAATATGTGTTTCATTTTCATTTCTGAGGTGTTTGTCAAAAGTCATGTTTTTTGGCTGTATTGAGTCCTAAGGCGAATGCAGTGTTAGACTTTGGGCTAGCTCTTCAGGGTAGGCTCAGAATCGAAAATCAAGCGAGAATTCGGCTTTCCAGCCCGTGGGGAACAGGAATATGTGTTTCTTTTTCATTTCTGAGGTGTTTGTCAAAAGTGATGTTTTTGGGCTGAATTGAGAAATAAGGCGAATGCTGTGTTAGACCGTGAGCTAGCTCTTCAGGGTAGGCTCGGAATCGAAAATCAAGCGAGAATTCGGCTTTTCAGCCCGTGGGGAACAGGAATATGTGTTTCATTTTCATTTCTGAGGTGTTTGTCAAAAGTCATGTTTTTTGGCTGTATTGAGTCCTAAGGCGAATGCACTGTTAGACTTTGGGCTAGCTCTTCAGGGTAGGCTTGGAATCGAAAATCAAGCGAGAATTCAGCTTTCCAGCCCATGGGGAACAGGAATATGTGTTTCATTTTCATTTCTGAGGTGTTTGTCAAAAGTCATGTTTTTTGGCTGTACTGAGTCCTAAGGCGAATGCAGTTAGACTTTGGGCTAGCTCTTCAGGGTAGGCTCAGAATCGAAAATCAAGCGAGAATTCGGCTTTCCAGCCCGTGGGGAACAGGAATATGTGTTTCTTTTTCATTTCTGAGGTGTTTTTCAAAAGTGATGTTTTTGGGCTGAATTTAGAAATTAGGCGAATGCTGTGTTAGACCTTGGGCTAGCTCTTCAGGAAAAGGTCGGAATCAAAAATCAAGCGAGAATTTGGCTTTCCGGCCTGTGGGGAACAGGAATATGTGTTTCATTTTCATTTCTGAGGTGTTTGTCAAAAGTCATATTTTTGGCTGTATTGAGTCCTAAGGCGAATGCTGTGTTAGACTTTGGGCTAGCTCTTCAGGGTAGGCTCGGAATCGAAAATCAAGCAAGAATTCAGCTTTCCAGCCCGTGGGGAACAGGAATATGTGTTTCTTTTTCATTTCTGAGGTGTTTGTCAAAAGTGATGTTTTTGGGCTGAATTGAGAAATAAGGCGAATGCTGTGTTAGACCGTGAGCTAGCTCTTCAGGGTAGGCTCGGAATCGAAAATCAAGCGAGAATTCGGCTTTCCAGCCCATGGGGAACAGGAATATGTGTTTCATTTTCATTTCTGAGGTGTTTGTCAAAAGTCATGTTTTTTGGCTGTATTGAGTCCTAAGGCGAATGCAGTTAGACTTTGGGCTAGCTCTTCAGGGTAGGCTCAGAATCGAAAATCAAGCGAGAATTCGGCTTTCCAGCCCGTGGGGAACAGGAATATGTGTTTCTTTTTCATTTCTGAGGTGTTTTTCAAAAGTGATGTTTTTGGGCTGAATTTAGAAATTAGGCGAATGCTGTGTTAGACCTTGGGCTAGCTCTTCAGGAAAAGGTCGGAATCAAAAATCAAGCGAGAATTTGGCTTTCCGGCCTGTGGGGAACAGGAATATGTGTTTCATTTTCATTTCTGAGGTGTTTGTCAAAAGTCATGTTTTTTGGCTGTATTGAGTCCTAAGGCGAATGCAGTTAGACTTTGGGCTAGCTCTTCAGGGTAGGCTCAGAATCGAAAATCAAGCGAGAATTCGGCTTTCCAGCCCGTGGGGAACAGGAATATGTGTTTCTTTTTCATTTCTGAGGTGTTTTTCAAAAGTGATGTTTTTGGGCTGAATTTAGAAATTAGGCGAATGCTGTGTTAGACCTTGGGCTAGCTCTTCAGGAAAAGGTCGGAATCAAAAATCAAGCGAGAATTTGGCTTTCCGGCCTGTGGGGAACAGGAATATGTGTTTCATTTTCATTTCTGAGGTGTTTGTCAAAAGTCATATTTTTGGCTGTATTGAGTCCTAAGGCGAATGCTGTGTTAGACTTTGGGCTAGCTCTTCAGGGTAGGCTCGGAATCGAAAATCAAGCAAGAATTTGGCTTTCCAGCCCGTGGGGAACAGGAATATGTGTTTCTTTTTCATTTCTGAGGTGTTTGTCAAAAGTGATGTTTTTGGGCTGAATTGAGAAATAAGGCGAATGCTGTGTTAGACCGTGAGCTAGCTCTTCAGGGTAGGCTCGGAATCGAAAATCAGGCGAGAATTCGGCTTTCCAGCCCGTGGGGAACAGGAATATGTGTTTCATTTTCATTTCTGAGGTGTTTGTCAAAAGTCATGTTTTTTGGCTGTATTGAGTCCTAAGGCGAATGCACTGTTAGACTTGGGGCTAGCTCTTCAGGGTAGGCTCGGAATCGAAAATCAAGCGAGAATTCGGCTTTCCAGCCCATGGGGAACAGGAATATGTGTTTCATTTTCATTTCTGAGGTGTTTGTCAAAAGTCATGTTTTTTGGCTGTATTGAGTCCTAAGGCGAATGCAGTTAGACTTTGGGCTAGCTCTTCAGGGTAGGCTCAGAATCGAAAATCAAGCGAGAATTCGGCTTTCCAGCCCGTGGGGAACAGGAATATGTGTTTCTTTTTCATTTCTGAGGTGTTTTTCAAAAGTGATGTTTTTTGGGCTGAATTTAGAAATTAGGCGAATGCTGTGTTAGACCTTGGGCTAGCTCTTCAGGAAAAGGTCGGAATCAAAAATCAAGCGAGAATTTGGCTTTCCGGCCTGTGGGGAACAGGAATATGTGTTTCATTTTCATTTCTGAGGTGTTTGTCAAAAGTCATATTTTTGGCTGTATTGAGTCCTAAGGCGAATGCTGTGTTAGACTTTGGGCTAGCTCTTCAGGGTAGGCTCGGAATCGAAAATCAAGCGAGAATTCGGCTTTCCAGCCTGTGGGGAACAGGAATATGTGTTTCTTTTTCATTTCTGAGATGTTTGTCAAAAGTCATGTTTTTTTGGCTGTATTGAGTCCTAAGGCGAATGCAGTGTTAGACTTTGGGCTAGCTCTTCAGGGTAGGCTCGGAATCGAAAATCAAGCGAGAATTCGGCTTTCCAGCCCATGGGGAACAGGAATATGTGTTTCATTTTCATTTCTGAGGTGTTTGTCAAAAGTCATGTTTTTTGGCTGTATTGAGTCCTAAGGCGAATGCAGTTAGACTTTGGGCTAGCTCTTCAGGGTAGGCTCAGAATCGAAAATCAAGCGAGAATTCGGCTTTCCAGCCCGTGGGGAACAGGAATATGTGTTTCTTTTTCATTTCTGAGGTGTTTTTCAAAAGTGATGTTTTTGGGCTGAATTTAGAAATTAGGCGAATGCTGTGTTAGACCTTGGGCTAGCTCTTCAGGAAAAGGTCGGAATCAAAAATCAAGCGAGAATTTGGCTTTCCGGCCTGTGGGGAACAGGAATATGTGTTTCATTTTCATTTCTGAGGTGTTTGTCAAAAGTCATATTTTTGGCTGTATTGAGTCCTAAGGCGAATGCTTTGTTAAACTTTGGGCTAGCTCTTCAGGGTAGGCTCGGAATCGAAAATCAAGCGAGAATTTGGCTTTTCAGCCTGTGGGGAACAGGAATATGTGTTTCTTTTTCATTTCTGAGGTGTTTGTCAAAAGTGATGTTTTTGGGCTGAATTGAGAAATAAGGCGAATGCTGTGTTAGACCGTGAGCTAGCTCTTCAGGGTAGGCTCGGAATCGAAAATCAAGCGAGAATTCGGCTTTTCAGCCCGTGGGGAACAGGAATATGTGTTTCATTTTCATTTCTGAGGTGTTTGTCAAAAGTCATGTTTTTTGGCTGTATTGAGTCCTAAGGCGAATGCACTGTTAGACTTTGGGCTAGCTCTTCAGGGTAGGCTCGGAATCGAAAATCAAGCGAGAATTCAGCTTTCCAGCCCATTGGGAACAGGAATATGTGTTTCATTTTCATTTCTGAGGTGTTTGTCAAAAGTCATGTTTTTTGGCTGTATTGAGTCCTAAGGCGAATGCAGTTAGACTTTGGGCTAGCTCTTCAGGGTAGGCTCAGAATCGAAAATCAAGCGAGAATTCGGCTTTCCAGCCCGTGGGGAACAGGAATATGTGTTTCTTTTTCATTTCTGAGGTGTTTTTCAAAAGTGATGTTTTTGGGCTGAATTTAGAAATTAGGCGAATGCTGTGTTAGACCTTGGGCTAGCTCTTCAGGAAAAGGTCGGAATCAAAAATCAAGCGAGAATTTGGCTTTCCGGCCTGTGGGGAACAGGAATATGTGTTTCATTTTCATTTCTGAGGTGTTTGTCAAAAGTCATATTTTTGGCTGTATTGAGTCCGAAGGCGAATGCTGTGTTAGACTTTGGGCTAGCTCTTCAGGGTAGGCTCGGAATCGAAAATCAAGCAAGAATTTGGCTTTCCAGCCCGTGGGGAACAGGAATATGTGTTTCTTTTTCATTTCTGAGGTGTTTGTCAAAAGTGATGTTTTTGGGCTGAATTGAGAAATAAGGCGAATGCTGTGTTAGACCGTGAGCTAGCTCTTCAGGGTAGGCTCGGAATCGAAAATCAAGCGAGAATTCGGCTTTCCAGCCCATGGGGAACAGGAATATGTGTTTCATTTTCATTTCTGAGGTGTTTGTCAAAAGTCATGTTTTTTGGCTGTATTGAGTCCTAAGGCGAATGCAGTTAGACTTTGGGCTAGCTCTTCAGGGTAGGCTCAGAATCGAAAATCAAGCGAGAATTCGGCTTTCCAGCCCGTGGGGAACAGGAATATGTGTTTCTTTTTCATTTCTGAGGTGTTTTTCAAAAGTGATGTTTTTGGGCTGAATTTAGAAATTAGGCGAATGCTGTGTTAGACCTTGGGCTAGCTCTTCAGGAAAAGGTCGGAATCAAAAATCAAGCGAGAATTTGGCTTTCCGGCCTGTGGGGAACAGGAATATGTGTTTCTTTTTCATTTCTGAGGTGTTTGTCAAAAGTGATGTTTTTGGGCTGAATTGAGAAATAAGGCGAATGCTGTGTTAGACCGTGAGCTAGCTCTTCAGGGTAGGCTCGGAATCGAAAATCAAGCGAGAATTCGGCTTTCCAGCCCGTGGGGAACAGGAATATGTGTTTCATTTTCATTTCTGAGGTGTTTGTCAAAAGTCATGTTTTTTTGGCTGTATTGAGTCCTAAGGCGAATGCACTGTTAGACTTTGGGCTAGCTCTTCAGGGTAGGCTCGGAATCGAAAATCAAGCGAGAATTCGGCTTTCCAGCCCATGGGGAACAGGAATATGTGTTTCATTTTTCATTTCTGAGGTGTTTGTCAAAAGTCATGTTTTTTGGCTGTATTGAGTCCTAAGGCGAATGCAGTTAGACTTTGGGCTAGCTCTTCAGGGTAGGCTCAGAATCGAAAATCAAGCGAGAATTCGGCTTTCCAGCCCGTGGGGAACAGGAATGTGTGTTTCTTTTTCATTTCTGAGGTGTTTTTCAAAAGTGATGTTTTTGGGCTGAATTTAGAAATTAGGCGAATGCTGTGTTAGACCTTGGGCTAGCTCTTCAGGAAAAGGTCGGAATCAAAAATCAAGCGAGAATTTGGCTTTCCGGCCTGTGGGGAACAGGAATATGTGTTTCATTTTCATTTCTGAGGTGTTTGTCAAAAGTCATATTTTTGGCTGTATTGAGTCCTAAGGCGAATGCTGTGTTAGACTTTGGGCTAGCTCTTCAGGGTAGGCTCGGAATCGAAAATCAAGCAAGAATTTGGCTTTCCAGCCCATGGGGAACAGGAATATGTGTTTCTTTTTCATTTCTGAGGTGTTTGTCAAAAGTGATGTTTTTGGGCTGAATTGAGAAATAAGGCGAATGCTGTGTTAGACCGTGAGCTAGCTCTTCAGGGTAGGCTCGGAATCGAAAATCAAGCGAGAATTTGGCTTTCCAGCCCGTGGGGAACAGGAATATGTGTTTCATTTTCATTTCTGAGGTGTTTGTCAAAAGTCATGTTTTTTGGCTGTATTGAGTCCTAAGGCGAATGCAGTTAGACTTTGGGCTAGCTCTTCAGGGTAGGCTCAGAATCGAAAATCAAGTGAGAATTCGGCTTTCCAGCCCGTGGGGAACAGGAATATGTGTTTCTTTTTCATTTCTGAGGTGTTTTTCAAAAGTGATGTTTTTGGGCTGAATTTAGAAATTAGGCGAATGCTGTGTTAGACCTTGGGCTAGCTCTTCAGGAAAAGGTCGGAATCAAAAATCAAGCGAGAATTTGGCTTTCCGGCCTGTGGGGAACAGGAATATGTGTTTCATTTTCATTTCTGAGGTGTTTGTCAAAAGTCATATTTTTGGCTGTATTGAGTCCTAAGGCGAATGCTGTGTTAGACTTTGGGCTAGCTCTTCAGGGTAGGCTCGGAATCGAAAATCAAGCAAGAATTTGGCTTTCCAGCCCGTGGGGAACAGGAATATGAGTTTCTTTTTCATTTCTGAGGTGTTTGTCAAAAGTGATGTTTTTGGGCTGAATTGAGAAATAAGGCGAATGCTGTGTTAGACCGTGAGCTAGCTCTTCAGGGTAGGCTCGGAATCGAAAATCAAGCGAGAATTCGGCTTTCCAGCCCATGGGGAACAGGAATATGTGTTTCATTTTCATTTCTGAGGTGTTTGTCAAAAGTCATGTTTTTTGGCTGTATTGAGTCCTAAGGCGAATGCACTGTTAGACTTTGGGCTAGCTCTTCAGGGTAGGCTCGGAATCGAAAATCAAGCGAGAATTCGGCTTTCCAGCCCATGGGGAACAGGAATATGTGTTTTCATTTTCATTTCTGAGGTGTTTGTCAAAAGTCATGTTTTTTGGCTGTATTGAGTCCTAAGGCGAATGCAGTTAGACTTTGGGCTAGCTCTTCAGGGTAGGCTCGGAATCGAAAATCAAGCAAGAATTTGGCTTTCCAGCCCGTGGGGAACAGGAATATGTGTTTCTTTTTCATTTCTGAGGTGTTTTTCAAAAGTGATGTTTTTGGGCTGAATTTAGAAATTAGGCGAATGCTGTGTTAGACCTTGGGCTAGCTCTTCAGGAAAAGGTCGGAATCAAAAATCAAGCGAGAATTTGGCTTTCCGGCCTGTGGGGAACAGGAATATGTGTTTCATTTTCATTTCTGAGGTGTTTGTCAAAAGTCATATTTTTGGCTGTATTGAGTCCTAAGGCGAATGCTGTGTTAGACTTTGGGCTAGCTCTTCAGGGTAGGCTCGGAATCGAAAATCAAGCAAGAAATTTGGCTTTCCAGCCCGTGGGGAACAGGAATATGTGTTTCTTTTTCATTTCTGAGGTGTTTGTCAAAAAGTGATGTTTTTGGGCTGAATTGAGAAATAAGGCGAATGCTGTGTTAGACCGTGAGCTAGCTCTTCAGGGTAGGCTCGGAATCGAAAATCAAGCGAGAATTCGGCTTTCCAGCCCGTGGGGAACAGGAATATGTGTTTCATTTTCATTTCTGAGGTGTTTGTCAAAAGTCATGTTTTTTGGCTGTATTGAGTCCTAAGGCGAATGCACTGTTAGACTTTGGGCTAGCTCTTCAGGGTAGGCTCGGAATCGAAAATCAAGCGAGAATTCGGCTTTCCAGCCCATGGGGAACAGGAATATGTGTTTCATTTTCATTTCTGAGGTGTTTGTCAAAAGTCATGTTTTTTGGCTGTATTGAGTCCTAAGGCGAATGCAGTTAGACTTTGGGCTAGCTCTTCAGGGTAGGCTCAGAATCGAAAATCAAGCGAGAATTCGGCTTTCCAGCCCGTGGGGAACAGGAATATGTGTTTCTTTTTCATTTCTGAGGTGTTTTTCAAAAGTGATGTTTTTGGGCTGAATTTAGAAATTAGGCGAATGCTGTGTTAGACCTTGGGCTAGCTCTTCAGGAAAAGGTCGGAATCAAAAATCAAGCGAGAATTTGGCTTTCCGGCCTGTGGGGAACAGGAATATGTGTTTCATTTTCATTTCTGAGGTGTTTGTCAAAAGTCATAATTTTGGCTGTATTGAGTCCTAAGGCGAATGCTGTGTTAGACTTTGGGCTAGCTCTTCAGGGTAGGCTCGGAATCGAAAATCAAGCGAGAATTCGGCTTTCCAGCCTGTGGGGAACAGGAATATGTGTTTCTTTTTCATTTCTGAGGTGTTTGTCAAAAGTCATGTTTTTTGGCTGTATTGAGTCCTAAGGCGAATGCAGTGTTAGACTTTGGGCTAGCTCTTCAGGGTAGGCTCGGAATCGAAAATCAAGCGAGAATTCGGCTTTCCAGCCCATGGGGAACAGGAATATGTGTTTCATTTTCATTTCTGAGGTGTTTGTCAAAAGTCATGTTTTTTGGCTGTATTGAGTCCTAAGGCGAATGCAGTTAGACTTTGGGCTAGCTCTTCAGGGTAGGCTCAGAATCGAAAATCAAGCGAGAATTCGGCTTTCCAGCCCGTGGGGAACAGGAATATGTGTTTCTTTTTCATTTCTGAGGTGTTTTTCAAAAGTGATGTTTTTGGGCTGAATTTAGAAATTAGGCGAATGCTGTGTTAGACCTTGGGCTAGCTCTTCAGGAAAAGGTCGGAATCAAAAATCAAGCGAGAATTTGGCTTTCCGGCCTGTGGGGAACAGGAATATGTGTTTCTTTTTCATTTCTGAGGTGTTTGTCAAAAGTGATGTTTTTGGGCTGAATTGAGAAATAAGGCGAATGCTGTGTTAGACCGTGAGCTAGCTCTTCAGGGTAGGCTCGGAATCGAAAATCAAGCGAGAATTCGGCTTTCCAGCCCGTGGGGAACAGGAATATGTGTTTCATTTTCATTTCTGAGGTGTTTGTCAAAAGTCATGTTTTTTGGCTGTATTGAGTCCTAAGGCGAATGCACTGTTAGACTTTGGGCTAGCTCTTCAGGGTAGGCTCGGAATCGAAAATCAAGCGAGAATTCGGCTTTCCAGCCCATGGGGAACAGGAATATGTGTTTCATTTTCATTTCTGAGGTGTTTGTCAAAAGTCATGTTTTTTGGCTGTATTGAGTCCTAAGGCGAATGCAGTTAGACTTTGGGCTAGCTCTTCAGGGTAGGCTCAGAATCGAAAATCAAGCGAGAATTCGGCTTTCCAGCCCGTGGGGAACAGGAATATGTGTTTCTTTTTCATTTCTGAGGTGTTTTTCAAAAGTGATGTTTTTGGGCTGAATTTAGAAATTAGGCGAATGCTGTGTTAGACCTTGGGCTAGCTCTTCAGGAAAAGGTCGGAATCAAAAATCAAGCGAGAATTTGGCTTTCCGGCCTGTGGGGAACAGGAATATGTGTTTCTTTTTCATTTCTGAGGTGTTTGTCAAAAGTGATGTTTTTGGGCTGAATTGAGAAATAAGGCGAATGCTGTGTTAGACCGTGAGCTAGCTCTTCAGGGTAGGCTCGGAATCGAAAATCAAGCGAGAATTTGGCTTTCCAGCCCGTGGGGAACAGGAATATGTGTTTCATTTTCATTTCTGAGGTGTTTGTCAAAAGTCATGTTTTTTGGCTGTATTGAGTCCTAAGGCGAATGCACTGTTAGACTTTGGGCTAGCTCTTCAGGGTAGGCTCGGAATCGAAAATCAAGCGAGAATTCGGCTTTCCAGCCCATGGGGAACAGGAATATGTGTTTCATTTTCATTTCTGAGGTGTTTGTCAAAAGTCATGTTTTTTGGCTGTATTGAGTCCTAAGGCGAATGCAGTTAGACTTTGGGCTAGCTCTTCAGGGTAGGCTCAGAATCGAAAATCAAGCGAGAATTCGGCTTTCCAGCCCGTGGGGAACAGGAATATGTGTTTCTTTTTCATTTCTGAGGTGTTTTTCAAAAGTGATGTTTTTGGGCTGAATTTAGAAATTAGGCGAATGCTGTGTTAGACCTTGGGCTAGCTCTTCAGGAAAAGGTCGGAATCAAAAATCAAGCGAGAATTTGGCTTTCCGGCCTGTGGGGAACAGGAATATGTGTTTCATTTTCATTTCTGAGGTGTTTGTCAAAAGTCATATTTTTGGCTGTATTGAGTCCTAAGGCGAATGCTGTGTTAGACTTTGGGCTAGCTCTTCAGGGTAGGCTCGGAATCGAAAATCAAGCAAGAATTTGGCTTTCCAGCCCGTGGGGAACAGGAATATGTGTTTCTTTTTCATTTCTGAGGTGTTTT
>JALIGW010000399.1:0-42694 GCA_023053685.1 Diadophis punctatus similis
CATTCGCCTTAGGACTCAATACAGCCAAAAAACATGACTTTTGACAAACACCTCAGAAATGAAAATGAAACACATATTCCTGTTCCCCACGGGCTGGAAAGCCAAATTCTCGCTTGATTTTTGATTCCGACCTTTCCATGAAGAGCTAGCCCAAGGTCTAACACAGCATTCGCCTTATTTCTCAATTCAGCCCAAAAACATCACTTTTGACAAACACCTCAGAAATGAAAAAGAAACACATATTCCTGTTCCCCACGGGCTGGAAAGCTGAATTCTCGCTTGATTTTCGATTCCGAGCCTACCCTGAAGAGCTAGCCCAAAGTCTAACACAGCATTCGCCTTAGGACTCAATACAGCCAAAAAACATGACTTTTGACAAACACCTCAGAAATGAAAATGAAACACATATTCCTGTTCCCCACAGGCTGGAAAGCCGAATTCTCGCTTGATTTTTGATTCCGAGCTTTCCCTGAAGAGAAAGCCCAATGTCTAACACGGAATTCGCCTTAGTTCTCAATTCAGCCCAAAAACATCACTTTTGACAAACACCTCAGAAATGAAAAAGAAACACATATTCCTGTTCCCCACAGGCTGGAAAGCCGAATTGAATTCTCGCTTGATTTTTGATTCCGACCTTTCCCTGAAGAGCTAGCCCAAAGTCTAACACAGCATTCGCCTTAGGACTCAATACAGCCAAAAAACATGACTTTTGACAAACACCTCAGAAATGAAAATGAAACACATATTCCTGTTCCCCACAGGCTGGAAAGCCGAATTCTCGCTTGATTTTCGATTCCGAGCCTACCCTGAAGAGCTAGCCCAAAGTCTAACACAGCATTCGCCTTAGGACTCAATACAGCCAAAAAACATGACTTTTGACAAACACCTCAGAAATGAAAATGAAACACATATTCCTGTTCCCCACAGGCTGGAAAGCCGAATTCTCGCTTGATTTTTGATTCCGAGCTTTCCCTGAAGAGAAAGCCCAATGTCTAACACGGAATTCGCCTTAGTTCTCAATTCAGCCCAAAAACATCACTTTTGACAAACACCTCAGAAATGAAAAAGAAACACATATTCCTGTTCCCCACGTGCTGGAAAGCCGAATTCTCGCTTGAATTTTGATTCCGAGCCTACCCTGAAGAGCTAGCCCAAAGTCTAACACAGCATTCGCCTTAGTACTCAATACAGCCAAAAAACATGACTTTTGACAAACACCTCAGAAATGAAAATGAAACACATATTCCTGTTCCCCACGGGCTGGAAAGCCAAATTCTCGCTTGATTTTCGATTCCGAGCCTACCCTGAAGAGCTAGCCGAAAGTCTAACACAGCATTCACCTTAGGATTCAATTCAGTCCAAAAACATCACTTTTGACAAACACCTCAGAAATGAAAAAGAAACACATATTCCTGTTCCCCACGTGCTGGAAAGCCAAATTCTCGCTTGATTTTCGATTCCGAGCCTACCCTGAAGAGCTAGCCCAAAGTCTAACACAGCAGTCGCCTTAGGATTCAATTGTCCAAAAACATCACTTTTGACAAACACCTCAGAAATGAAAAAGAAACACATATTCCTGTTCCCCACATGCTAGAAAGCCGAATTCTCACTTGATTTTCGATTCCGAGCCTACCCTGAAGAGCTAGCCCAAAGTCTAACACAGCATTCGCCTTAGGATTCAATTCAGCCCAAAAACATCACTTTTGACAAACACCTCAGAAATGAAAAAGAAACACATATTCCTGTTCCCCACGGGCTGGAAAGCCGAATTCTCGCTTGAATTTTGATTCCGAGCCTACCCTGAAGAGCTAGCCCAAAGTCTAACACAGCATTCGCCTTAGGACTCAATACAGCCAAAAAACATGACTTTTGACAAACACCTCAGAAATGAAATGAAACACATATTCCTGTTCCCCACGGGCTGGAAAGCCAAATTCTCCCTTGATTTTCGATTCCGAGCCTACCATGAAGAGCTAGCCGAAAGTCTAACACAGCATTCGCCTTAGGATTCAATTCAGTCCAAAAACATCACTTTTGACAAACACCTCAGAAATGAAAAAAAACACATATTCCTGTTCCCCACATGCTGGAAAGCCGAATTCTCGCTTGAATTTTGATTCCGAGCCTACCCTGAAGAGCTAGCCCAAAGTCTAACACAGCATTCGCCTTAGGACTCAATACAGACAAAAAACATGACTTTTGACAAACACCTCAGAAATGAAAATGAAACACATATTCCTGTTCCCCACGGGCTGGAAAGCCAAATTCTCGCTTGATTTTCGATTCCGAGCCTACCCTGAAGAGCTAGCCGAAAGTCTAACACAACATTCACCTTAGGATTCAATTCAGTCCAAAAACATCACTTTTGACAAACACCTCAGAAATGAAAAGGAAACACATATTCCTGTTCCCCACGTGCTGGAAAGCCAAATTCTCACTTGATTTTCGATTCCGAGCCTACCCTGAAGAGCTAGCCCAAAGTCTAACACAGCATTCGCCTTAGGATTCAATTGTCCAAAAACATCACTTTTGACAAACACCTCAGAAATGAAAATGAAACACATATTCCTGTTCCCCACAGGCTGGAAAGCCGAATTCTCGTTTGATTTTTGATTCCGAGCTTTCCCGAAAGAGAAATCCCAATGTCTAACACGGAATTCGCCTTAGTTCTCAATTCAGCCCAAAAACATCACTTTGACAAACACCTCAGAAATGAAAAAGAAACACATATTCCTGTTCCCCACGGGCTGGAAAGCCGAATTCTCGCTTGAATTTTGATTCCGAGCCTACCCTGAAGAGCTAGCCCAAAGTCTAACACAGCATTCGCCTTAGTACTCAATACAGCCAAAAACATGACTTTTGACAAACACCTCAGAAATGAAAATGAAACACATATTCCTGTTCCCCACGGGCTGGAAAGCCAAATTCTCGCTTGATTTTCGATTCCGAGCCTACCCTGAAGAGCTAGCCGAAAGTCTAACACAGCATTCACCTTAGGATTCAATTCAGTCCAAAAACATCACTTTTGACAAACACCTCAGAAATGAAAAAGAAACACATATTCCTGTTCCCCACGTGCTGGAAAGCCAAATTCTCGCTTGATTTTCGATTCCGAGCCTACCCTGAAGAGCTAGCCCAAAGTCTAACACAGCAGTCGCCTTAGGATTCAATTGTCCAAAAACATCACTTTTGACAAACACCTCAGAAATGAAAAAGAAACACATATTCCTGTTCCCCACATGCTAGAAAGCCGAATTCTCACTTGATTTTCGATTCCGAGCCTACCTGAAGAGCTAGCCCAAAGTCTAACACAGCATTCGCCTTAGGATTCAATTCAGCCCAAAAACATCACTTTTGACAAACACCTCAGAAATGAAAAAGAAACACATATTCCTGTTCCCCACGGGCTGGAAAGCCGAATTCTCGCTTGAATTTTGATTCCGAGCCTACCCTGAAGAGCTAGCCCAAAGTCTAACACAGCATTCGCCTTAGGACTCAATACAGCCAAAAAACATGACTTTTGACAAACACCTCAGAAATGAAAATGAAACACATATTCCTGTTCCCCACGGGCTGGAAAGCCAAATTCTCCCTTGATTTTCGATTCCGAGCCTACCATGAAGAACTAGCCGAAAGTCTAACACAGCATTCGCCTTAGGATTCAATTCAGTCCAAAAACATCACTTTTGACAAACACCTCAGAAATGAAAAAAAACACATATTCCTGTTCCCCACATGCTGGAAAGCCGAATTCTCGCTTGAATTTTGATTCCGAGCCTACCCTGAAGAGCTAGCCCAAAGTCTAACACAGCATTTGCCTTAGGACTCAATACAGACAAAAAACATGACTTTTGACAAACACCTCAGAAATGAAAATGAAACACATATTCCTGTTCCCCACGGGCTGGAAAGCCAAATTCTCGCTTGATTTTCGATTCCGAGCCTACCCTGAAGAGCTAGCCGAAAGTCTAACACAACATTCACCTTAGGATTCAATTCAGTCCAAAAACATCACTTTTGACAAACACCTCAGAAATGAAAAGGAAACACATATTCCTGTTCCCCACGTGCTGGAAAGCCAAATTCTCACTTGATTTTCGATTCCGAGCCTACCCTGAAGAGCTAGCCCAAAGTCTAACACAGCATTCGCCTTAGGATTCAATTGTCCAAAAACATCACTTTTGACAAACACCTCAGAAATGAAAATGAAACACATATTCCTGTTCCCCACAGGCTGGAAAGCCGAATTCTCGTTTGATTTTTGATTCCGAGCTTTCCCGAAAGAGAAATCCCAATGTCTAACACGGAATTCGCCTTAGTTCTCAATTCAGCCCAAAAACATCACTTTTGACAAACACCTCAGAAATGAAAAAGAAACACATATTCCTGTTCCCCACGGGCTGGAAAGCCGAATTCTCGCTTGATTTTTGATTCCGACCTTTCCCTGAAGAGCTAGCCCAAGGTCTAACACAGCATTCGCCTTAGGATTCAATTCAGCCCAAAAACATCACTTTTGACAAACACCTCAGAAATGAAAAAGAAAGACATATTCCTGTTCCCCACGTGCTGGAAAGCCAAATTCTCGCTTGATTTTCGATTCCGAGCCCACCCTGAAGAGCTAGCCGAAAGTCTAACACAGCATTCGCCTTAGGATTCAATTCAGTCCAAAACATCACTTTTGACAAACACCTCAGAAATGAAAATGAAACACATATTCCTGTTCCCCACGGGCTGGAAAGCCGAATTCTCGCTTGAATTTTGATTCCGAGCCTACCCTGAAGAGCTAGCCCAAGGTCTAACACAGCATTCGTCTTATTTCTCAATTCAGCCCAAAAACATCACTTTTGACAAACACCTCAGAAATGAAAATGAAACCCATATTCCTGTTCCCCACAGGCTGGAAAGCTGAATTCTCGCTTTATTTTCAATTCCGAGCCTACCCTGAAGAGCTAGCCCAAAGTCTAACACAGCATTCGCCTTAGGATTCAATTCAGTCCAAAAACATCACTTTTGACAAACACCTCAGAAATGAAAATGAAACACATATTCCTGTTCCCCACAGGCTGGAAAGCCGAATTCTCGCTTGATTTTTGATTCCGAGCCTACCCTGAAGAGCTAGCCCAAAGTCTAACACAGCATTCGCCTTAGGATTCAATTGTCCAAAAACATCACTTTTGACAAACACCTCAGAAATGAAAAAGAAACACATATTCCTGTTCCCCACATGCTAGAAAGCCGAATTCTCACTTGATTTTCGATTCCGAGCCTACCCTGAAGAGCTAGCCCAAAGTCTAACACAGCATTCGCCTTAGGACTCAATACAGCCAAAAAACATGACTTTTGACAAACACCTCAGAAATGAAAATGAAACACATATTCCTGTTCCCCACAGGCTGGAAAGCCGAATTCTCGCTTGATTTTTGATTCCGAGCTTTCCCTGAAGAGAAAGCCCAATGTCTAACACGGAATTCGCCTTAGTTCTCAATTCAGCCCAAAAACATCACTTTGACAAACACCTCAGAAATGAAAAAGAAACACATATTCCTGTTCCCCACAGGCTGTAAAGCCGAATTCTCGCTTGATTTTTGATTCCGACCTTTCCCTGAAGAGCTAGCCCAAAGTCTAACACAGCATTCGCCTTAGGATTCAATTCAGTCCAAAAACATCACTTTTGACAAACACCTCAGAAATGAAAATGAAACACATATTCCTGTTCCCCACGGGCTGGAAAGCTGAATTCTCGCTTGAATTTTGATTCCGAGCCTACCCTGAAGAGCTAGCCCAAGGTCTAACACAGCATTCGTCTTATTTCTCAATTCAGCCCAAAAACATCACTTTTGACAAACACCTCAGAAATGAAAAAGAAACACATATTCCTGTTCCCCACGGGCTGGAAAGCCGAATTCTCGATTGAATTTTGATTCCAAGCCTACCCTGAAGAGCTAGCCCAAAGTCTAACACAGCATTCGCCTTAGGATTCAATTCAGTCCAAAAACATCACTTTTGACAAACACCTCAGAAATGAAAAAGAAACACATATTCCTGTTCCCCACATGCTGGAAAGCCGAATTCTCGCTTGAATTTTGATTCCGAGCCTACCCTGAAGAGCTAGCCCAAAGTCTAACACAGCATTCGCCTTAGGACTCAATACAGCCAAAAAACATGACTTTTGACAAACACCTCAGAAATGAAAATGAAACACATATTCCTGTTCCCCACAGGCTGGAAAGCCGAATTCTCGCTTGATTTTTGATTCCGAGCTTTCCCTGAAGAGAAAGCCCAATGTCTAACACGGAATTCGCCTTAGTTCTCAATTCAGCCCAAAAACATCACTTTTGACAAACACCTCAGAAATGAAAAAGAAACACATATTCCTGTTCCCCACAGGCTGGAAAGCCGAATTCTCGCTTGATTTTTGATTCCGAGCTTTCCCTGAAGACAAAGCCCAATGTCTAACACGGAATTCGCCTTAGTTCTCAATTCAGCCCAAAAACATCACTTTTGACAAACACCTCAGAAATGAAAAAGAAACACATATTCCTGTTCCCCACGTGCTGGAAAGCCGAATTCTCGCTTGAATTTTGATTCCGAGCCTACCCTGAAGAGCTAGCCCAAAGTCTAACACAGCATTCGCCTTAGGACTCAATACAGCCAAAAAACATGACTTTTGACAAACACCTCAGAAATGAAAATGAAACACATATTCCTGTTCCCCACGGGCTGGAAAGCCAAATTCTCGCTTGATTTTCGATTCCGAGCCTACCCTGAAGAGCTAGCCGAAAGTCTAACACAGCATTCACCTTAGGATTCAATTCAGTCCAAAAACATCACTTTTGACAAACACCTCAGAAATGAAAAAGAAACACATATTCCTGTTCCCCACGTGCTGGAAAGCCAAATTCTCGCTTGATTTTCGATTCCGAGCCTACCCTGAAGAGCTAGCCCAAAGTCTAACACAGCATTCGCCTTAGGATTCAATTGTCCAAAAACATCACTTTTGACAAACACCTCAGAAATGAAAATGAAACACATATTCCTGTTCCCCACAGGCTGGAAAGCCGAATTCTCGTTTGATTTTTGATTCCGAGCTTTCCCGAAAGAGAAATCCCAATGTCTAACACGGAATTCGCCTTAGTTCTCAATTCAGCCCAAAAACATCACTTTTGACAAACACCTCAGAAATGAAAAAGAAACACATATTCCTGTTCCCCACGGGCTGGAAAGCCGAATTCTCGCTTGATTTTTGATTCCGACCTTTCCCTGAAGAGCTAGCCCAAGGTCTAACACAGCATTCGCCTTAGGATTCAATTCAGCCCAAAAACATCACTTTTGACAAACACCTCAGAAATGAAAAAGAAAGACATATTCCTGTTCCCCACGTGCTGGAAAGCCAAATTCTCGCTTGATTTTCGATTCCGAGCCCACCCTGAAGAGCTAGCCGAAAGTCTAACACAGCATTCGCCTTAGGATTCAATTCAGTCCAAAAACATCACTTTTGACAAACACCTCAGAAATGAAAATGAAACACATATTCCTGTTCCCCACGGGCTGGAAAGCCGAATTCTCGCTTGAATTTTGATTCCGAGCCTACCCTGAAGAGCTAGCCCAAGGTCTAACACAGCATTCGTCTTATTTCTCAATTCAGCCCAAAAACATCACTTTTGACAAACACCTCAGAAATGAAAATGAAACCCATATTCCTGTTCCCCACAGGCTGGAAAGCTGAATTCTCGCTTTATTTTCAATTCCGAGCCTACCCTGAAGAGCTAGCCCAAAGTCTAACAGAGCATTCGCCTTAGGATTCAATTCAGTCCAAAAACATCACTTTTGACAAACACCTCAGAAATGAAAATGAAACACATATTCCTGTTCCCCACAGGCTGGAAAGCCGAATTCTCGCTTGATTTTTGATTCCGAGCCTACCCTGAAGAGCTAGCCCAAAGTCTAACACAGCATTCGCCTTAGGATTCAATTGTCCAAAAACATCACTTTTGACAAACACCTCAGAAATGAAAAAGAAACACATATTCCTGTTCCCCACGTGCTGGAAAGCCGAATTCTCGCTTGAATTTTGATTCCGAGCCTACCCTGAAGAGCTAGCCCAAAGTCTAACACAGCATTCGCCTTAGGACTCAATACAGCCAAAAAACATGACTTTTGACAAACACCTCAGAAATGAAAATGAAACACATATTCCTGTTCCCCACGGGCTGGAAAGCCAAATTCTCGCTTGATTTTCGATTCCGAGCCTACCCTGAAGAGCTAGCCGAAAGTCTAACACAGCATTCACCTTAGGATTCAATTCAGTCCAAAAACATCACTTTTGACAAACACCTCAGAAATGAAAAAGAAACACATATTCCTGTTCCCCACATGCTGGAAAGCCAAATTCTCGCTTGATTTTCGATTCCGAGCCTACCCTGAAGAGCTAGCCCAAAGTCTAACACAGCATTCGCCTTAGGATTCAATTGTCCAAAAACATCACTTTTGACAAACACCTCAGAAATGAAAATGAAACACATATTCCTGTTCCCCACAGGCTGGAAAGCCGAATTCTCGTTTGATTTTTGATTCCGAGCTTTCCCGAAAGAGAAATCCCAATGTCTAACACGGAATTCGCCTTAGTTCTCAATTCAGCCCAAAAACATCACTTTTGACAAACACCTCAGAAATGAAAAAGAAACACATATTCCTGTTCCCCACGGGCTGGAAAGCCGAATTCTCGCTTGATTTTTGATTCCGACCTTTCCCTGAAGAGCTAGCCCAAGGTCTAACACAGCATTCGCCTTAGGATTCAATTCAGCCCAAAAACATCACTTTTGACAAACACCTCAGAAATGAAAAAGAAAGACATATTCCTGTTCCCCACGTGCTGGAAAGCCAAATTCTCGCTTGATTTTCGATTCCGAGCCCACCCTGAAGAGCTAGCCGAAAGTCTAACACAGCATTCGCCTTAGGATTCAATTCAGTCCAAAAACATCACTTTTGACAAACACCTCAGAAATGAAAATGAAACACATATTCCTGTTCCCCACGGGCTGGAAAGCCGAATTCTCGCTTGAATTTTGATTCCGAGCCTACCCTGAAGAGCTAGCCCAAGGTCTAACACAGCATTCGTCTTATTTCTCAATTCAGCCCAAAAACATCACTTTTGACAAACACCTCAGAAATGAAAATGAAACCCATATTCCTGTTCCCCACAGGCTGGAAAGCTGAATTCTCGCTTTATTTTCAATTCCGAGCCTACCCTGAAGAGCTAGCCCAAAGTCTAACACAGCATTCGCCTTAGGATTCAATTCAGTCCAAAAACATCACTTTTGACAAACACCTCAGAAATGAAAATGAAACACATATTCCTGTTCCCCACAGGCTGGAAAGCCGAATTCTCGCTTGATTTTTGATTCCGAGCCTACCCTGAAGAGCTAGCCCAAAGTCTAACACAGCATTCGCCTTAGGATTCAATTGTCCAAAAACATCACTTTTGACAAACACCTCAGAAATGAAAAAGAAACACATATTCCTGTTCCCCACATGCTAGAAAGCCGAATTCTCACTTGATTTTCGATTCCGAGCCTACCCTGAAGAGCTAGCCCAAAGTCTAACACAGCATTCGCCTTAGGACTCAATACAGCCAAAAAACATGACTTTTGACAAACACCTCAGAAATGAAAATGAAACACATATTCCTGTTCCCCACAGGCTGGAAAGCCGAATTCTCGCTTGATTTTTGATTCCGAGCTTTCCCTGAAGAGAAAGCCCAATGTCTAACACGGAATTCGCCTTAGTTCTCAATTCAGCCCAAAAACATCACTTTTGACAAACACCTCAGAAATGAAAAAGAAACACATATTCCTGTTCCCCACAGGCTGTAAAGCCGAATTCTCGCTTGATTTTTGATTCCGACCTTTCCCTGAAGAGCTAGCCCAAAGTCTAACACAGCATTCGCCTTAGGATTCAATTCAGTCCAAAAACATCACTTTTGACAAACACCTCAGAAATGAAAATGAAACACATATTCCTGTTCCACACGGGCTGGAAAGCTGAATTCTCGCTTGAATTTTGATTCCGAGCCTACCCTGAAGAGCTAGCCCAAGGTCTAACACAGCATTCGTCTTATTTCTCAATTCAGCCCAAAAACATCACTTTTGACAAACACCTCAGAAATGAAAAAGAAACACATATTCCTGTTCCCCACGGGCTGGAAAGCCGAATTCTCGATTGAATTTTGATTCCAAGCCTACCCTGAAGAGCTAGCCCAAAGTCTAACACAGCATTCGCCTTAGGACTCAATACAGCCAAAAAACATGACTTTTGACAAACACCTCAGAAATGAAAAAGAAACACATATTCCTGTTCCCCACGGGCTGGAAAGCCAAATTCTCGCTTGATTTTCGATTCCGAGCCTACCATGAAGAGCTAGCCGAAAGTCTAACACAGCATTCGCCTTAGGATTCAATTCAGTCCAAAAACATCACTTTTGACAAACACCTCAGAAATGAAAAAGAAACACATATTCCTGTTCCCCACATGCTGGAAAGCCGAATTCTCGCTTGAATTTTGATTCCGAGCCTACCCTGAAGAGCTAGCCCAAAGTCTAACACAGCATTCGCCTTAGGACTCAATACAGCCAAAAAACATGACTTTTGACAAACACCTCAGAAATGAAAATGAAACACATATTCCTGTTCCCCACAGGCTGGAAAGCCGAATTCTCGCTTGATTTTTGATTCCGAGCTTTCCCTGAAGAGAAAGCCCAATGTCTAACACGGAATTCGCCTTAGTTCTCAATTCAGCCCAAAAACATCACTTTTGACAAACACCTCAGAAATGAAAAAGAAACACATATTCCTGTTCCCCACAGGCTGGAAAGCCGAATTCTCGCTTGATTTTTGATTCCGAGCTTTCCCTGAAGACAAAGCCCAATGTCTAACACGGAATTCGCCTTAGTTCTCAATTCAACCCAAAAACATCACTTTTGACAAACACCTCAGAAATGAAAAAGAAACACATATTCCTGTTCCCCACGTGCTGGAAAGCCGAATTCTCGCTTGAATTTTGATTCCGAGCCTACCCTGAAGAGCTAGCCCAAAGTCTAACACAGCATTCGCCTTAGGACTCAATACAGCCAAAAAACATGACTTTTGACAAACACCTCAGAAATGAAAATGAAACACATATTCCTGTTCCCCACGGGCTGGAAAGCCAAATTCTCGCTTGATTTTCGATTCCGAGCCTACCCTGAAGAGCTAGCCGAAAGTCTAACACAGCATTCACCTTAGGATTCAATTCAGTCCAAAAACATCACTTTTGACAAACACCTCAGAAATGAAAAAGAAACACATATTCCTGTTCCCCACGTGCTGGAAAGCCAAATTCTCGCTTGATTTTCGATTCCGAGCCTACCCTGAAGAGCTAGCCCAAAGTCGAACACAGCATTCGCCTTAGGATTCAATTGTCCAAAAACATCACTTTTGACAAACACCTCAGAAATGAAAATGAAACACATATTCCTGTTCCCCACAGGCTGGAAAGCCGAATTCTCGTTTGATTTTTGATTCCGAGCTTTCCCGAAAGAGAAATCCCAATGTCTAACACGGAATTCGCCTTAGTTCTCAATTCAGCCCAAAAACATCACTTTTGACAAACACCTCAGAAATGAAAAAGAAACACATATTCCTGTTCCCCACGGGCTGGAAAGCCGAATTCTCGCTTGATTTTTGATTCCGACCTTTCCCTGAAGAGCTAGCCCAAGGTCTAACACAGCATTCGCCTTAGGATTCAATTCAGCCCAAAAACATCACTTTTGACAAACACCTCAGAAATGAAAAAGAAAGACATATTCCTGTTCCCCACTTGCTGGAAAGCCAAATTCTCGCTTGATTTTCGATTCCGAGCCTACCCTGAAGAGCTAGCCGAAAGTCTAACACAGCATTCGCCTTAGGATTCAGTTCAGTCCAAAAACATCACTTTTGACAAACACCTCAGAAATGAAAAAGAAACACATATTCCTGTTCCCCACGTGCTGGAAAGCCAAATTCTCGCTTGATTTTCGATTCCGAGCCTACCCTGAAGAGCTAGCCCAAAGTCTAACACAGCATTCGCCTTAGGATTCAATTGTCCAAAAACATCACTTTTGACAAACACCTCAGAAATGAAAATGAAACACATATTCCTGTTCCCCACAGGCTGGAAAGCCGAATTCTCGTTTGATTTTTGATTCCGAGCCTACCCTGAAGAGCTAGCCCAAGGTCTAACACAGCATTCGCCTTATTTCTCAATTCAGCCCAAAAACATCACTTTTGACAAACACCTCAGAAATGAAAATGAAACACATATTCCTGTTCCCCACAGGCTGGAAAGCTGAATTCTCGCTTTATTTTCGATTCCGAGCCTACCCTGAAGAGCTAGCCCAAAGTCTAACACAGCATTCGCCTTAGGATTCAATTCAGTCCAAAAACATCACTTTTGACAAACACCTCAGAAATGAAAATGAAACACATATTCCTGTTCCCCACGGGCTGGAAAGCCGAATTCTCGCTTGAATTTTGATTCCAACCTTTCCCTGAAGAGCTAGCCCAATGTCTAACACAGCATTCGTCTTATTTCTCAATTCAGCCCAAAAACATCACTTTTGACAAACACCTCAGAAATGAAAAAGAAACACATATTCCTGTTCCCCACGGGCTGGAAAGCCGAATTCTCGATTGAATTTTGATTCCAAGCCTACCCTGAAGAGCTAGCCCAAAGTCTAACACAGCATTCGCCTTAGGACTCAATACAGCCAAAAAACATGACTTTTGACAAACACCTCAGAAATGAAAAAGAAACACATATTCCTGTTCCCCACGGGCTGGAAAGCCAAATTCTCGCTTGATTTTCGATTCCGAGCCTACCATGAAGAGCTAGCCGAAAGTCTAACACAGCATTCGCCTTAGGATTCAATTCAGTCCAAAAACATCACTTTTGACAAACACCTCAGAAATGAAAAAGAAACACATATTCCTGTTCCCCACATGCTGGAAAGCCGAATTCTCGCTTGAATTTTGATTCCGAGCCTACCCTGAAGAGCTAGCCCAAAGTCTAACACAGCATTCGCCTTAGGACTCAATACAGCCAAAAAACATGACTTTTGACAAACACCTCAGAAATGAAAATGAAACACATATTCCTGTTCCCCACAGGCTGGAAAGCCGAATTCTCGCTTGATTTTTGATTCCGAGCTTTCCCTGAAGAGAAAGCCCAATGTCTAACACGGAATTCGCCTTAGTTCTCAATTCAGCCCAAAAACATCACTTTTGACAAACACCTCAGAAATGAAAAAGAAACACATATTCCTGTTCCCCACAGGCTGGAAAGCCGAATTCTCGCTTGATTTTTGATTCCGAGCTTTCCCTGAAGACAAAGCCCAATGTCTAACACGGAATTCGCCTTAGTTCTCAATTCAACCCAAAAACATCACTTTTGACAAACACCTCAGAAATGAAAAAGAAACACATATTCCTGTTCCCCACGTGCTGGAAAGCCGAATTCTCGCTTGAATTTTGATTCCGAGCCTACCCTGAAGAGCTAGCCCAAAGTCTAACACAGCATTCGCCTTAGGACTCAATACAGCCAAAAAACATGACTTTTGACAAACACCTCAGAAATGAAAATGAAACACATATTCCTGTTCCCCACGGGCTGGAAAGCCAAATTCTCGCTTGATTTTCGATTCCGAGCCTACCCTGAAGAGCTAGCCGAAAGTCTAACACAGCATTCACCTTAGGATTCAATTCAGTCCAAAAACATCACTTTTGACAAACACCTCAGAAATGAAAAAGAAACACATATTCCTGTTCCCCACGTGCTGGAAAGCCAAATTCTCGCTTGATTTTCGATTCCGAGCCTACCCTGAAGAGCTAGCCCAAAGTCGAACACAGCATTCGCCTTAGGATTCAATTGTCCAAAAACATCACTTTTGACAAACACCTCAGAAATGAAAATGAAACACATATTCCTGTTCCCCACAGGCTGGAAAGCCGAATTCTCGTTTGATTTTTGATTCCGAGCTTTCCCGAAAGAGAAATCCCAATGTCTAACACGGAATTCGCCTTAGTTCTCAATTCAGCCCAAAAACATCACTTTTGACAAACACCTCAGAAATGAAAAAGAAACACATATTCCTGTTCCCCACGGGCTGGAAAGCCGAATTCTCGCTTGATTTTTGATTCCGACCTTTCCCTGAAGAGCTAGCCCAAGGTCTAACACAGCATTCGCCTTAGGATTCAATTCAGCCCAAAAACATCACTTTTGACAAACACCTCAGAAATGAAAAAGAAAGACATATTCCTGTTCCCCACTTGCTGGAAAGCCAAATTCTCGCTTGATTTTCGATTCCGAGCCTACCCTGAAGAGCTAGCCGAAAGTCTAACACAGCATTCGCCTTAGGATTCAGTTCAGTCCAAAAACATCACTTTTGACAAACACCTCAGAAATGAAAAAGAAACACATATTCCTGTTCCCCACGTGCTGGAAAGCCAAATTCTCGCTTGATTTTCGATTCCGAGCCTACCCTGAAGAGCTAGCCCAAAGTCTAACACAGCATTCGCCTTAGGATTCAATTGTCCAAAAACATCACTTTTGACAAACACCTCAGAAATGAAAATGAAACACATATTCCTGTTCCCCACAGGCTGGAAAGCCGAATTCTCATTTGATTTTTGATTCCGAGCCTACCCTGAAGAGCTAGCCCAAGGTCTAACACAGCATTCGCCTTATTTCTCAATTCAGCCCAAAAACATCACTTTTGACAAACACCTCAGAAATGAAAATGAAACACATATTCCTGTTCCCCACAGGCTGGAAAGCTGAATTCTCGCTTTATTTTCGATTCCGAGCCTACCCTGAAGAGCTAGCCCAAAGTCTAACACAGCATTCGCCTTAGGATTCAATTCAGTCCAAAAACATCACTTTTGACAAACACCTCAGAAATGAAAATGAAACACATATTCCTGTTGCCCACGGGCTGGAAAGCCGAATTCTCGCTTGAATTTTGATTCCGAGCCTACCCTGAAGAGCTAGCCCAAGGTCTAACACAGCATTCGTCTTATTTCTCAATTCAGCCCAAAAACATCACTTTTGACAAACACCTCAGAAATGAAAATGAAACACATATTCCTGTTCCCCACAGGCTGGAAAGCTGAATTCTCGCTTTATTTTCGATTCCGAGCCTACCCTGAAGCGCTAGCCCAAAGTCTAACACAGCATTCGCCTTAGGATTCAATTCAGTCCAAAAACATCACTTTTGACAAACACCTCAGAAATGAAAATGAAACACATATTCCTGTTCCCCACAGGCTGGAAAGCCAAATTCTCGCTTGATTTTTGATTCCGACCTTTCCCTGAAGAGCTAGCCCAATGTCTAACACGGAATTCGCCTTAGTTCTCAATTCAGCCAAAAAACATCACTTTTGATAAACACATCAGAAATGAAAAAGAAACACATATTCCTGTTCCCCACGTGCTGGAAAGCCGAATTCTCGCTTGAATTTTGATTCCGAGCCTACCCTGAAGAGCTAGCCCAAAGTCTAACACAGCATTCGCCTTAGGACTCAATACAGCCAAAAAACATGACTTTTGACAAACACCTCAGAAATGAAAATGAAACACATATTCCTGTTCCCCACAGGCTGGAAAGCCCAATTCTCGCTTGATTTTTGATTCCGACCTTTCCATGAAGAGCTAGCCCAAGGTCTAACACAGCATTCGCCTTATTTCTCAATTCAGCCCAAAAACATCACTTTTGACAAACACCTCAGAAATGAAAAAGAAACACATATTCCTGTTCCCCACGGGCTGGAAATCCGAATTCTCGCTTGATTTTCGATTCCGAGCCTACCCTGAAGAGCTAGCCCAAAGTCTAACACAGCATTCGCCTTAGGACTCAATACAGCCAAAAAACATGACTTTTGACAAACACCTCAGAAATGAAAATGAAACACATATTCCTGTTCCCCACGGGCTGGAAAGCCAAATTCTCGCTTGATTTTCGATTCCGAGCCTACCCTGAAGAGCTAGCCGAAAGTCTAACACAGCATTCACCTTAGGATTCAATTCAGTCCAAAAACATCACTTTTGACAAACACCTCAGAAATGAAAAAGAAACACATATTCCTGTTCCCCACGGGCTGGAAAGCCAAATTCTCGCTTGATTTTCGATTCCGAGCCTACCCTGAAGAGCTAGCCCAAAGTCTAACACAGCATTCGCCTTAGGATTCAATTGTCCAAAAACATCACTTTTGACAAACACCTCAGAAATGAAAATGAAACACATATTCCTGTTCCCCACAGGCTGGAAAGCCGAATTCTCGTTTGATTTTTGATTCCGAGCTTTCCCGAAAGAGAAATCCCAATGTCTAACACGGAATTCGCCTTAGTTCTCAATTCAGCCCAAAAACATCACTTTTGACAAACACCTCAGAAATGAAAAAGAAACACATATTCCTGTTCCCCATGGGCTGGAAAGCCGAATTCTCGCTTGATTTTTGATTCCGACCTTTCCCTGAAGAGCTAGCCCAAGGTCTAACACAGCATTCGCCTTAGGATTCAATTCAGCCCAAAAACATCACTTTTGACAAACACCTCAGAAATGAAAAAGAAAGACATATTCCTGTTCCCCACTTGCTGGAAAGCCAAATTCTCGCTTGATTTTCGATTCCGAGCCTACCCTGAAGAGCTAGCCGAAAGTCTAACACAGCATTCGCCTTAGGATTCAGTTCAGTCCAAAAACATCACTTTTGACAAACACCTCAGAAATGAAAAAGAAACACATATTCCTGTTCCCCACGTGCTGGAAAGCCAAATTCTCGCTTGATTTTCGATTCCGAGCCTACCCTGAAGAGCTAGCCCAAAGTCTAACACAGCATTCGCCTTAGGATTCAATTGTCCAAAAACATCACTTTTGACAAACACCTCAGAAATGAAAATGAAACACATATTCCTGTTCCCCACAGGCTGGAAAGCCGAATTCTCGTTTGATTTTTGATTCCGAGCTTTCCCGAAAGAGAAATCCCAATGTCTAACACGGAATTCGCCTTAGTTCTCAATTCAGCCCAAAAACATCACTTTTGACAAACACCTCAGAAATGAAAAAGAAACACATATTCCTGTTCCCCACGGGCTGGAAAGCTGAATTCTCGCTTGATTTTTGATTCCGACCTTTCCCTGAAGAGCTAGCCCAAGGTCTAACACAGCATTCGCCTTAGGATTCAATTCAGCCCAAAAACATCACTTTTGACAAACACCTCAGAAATGAAAAAGAAAGACATATTCCTGTTCCCCATGTGCTGGAAAGCCAAATTCTCGCTTGATTTTCAATTCCGAGCCTACCCTGAAGAGCTAGCCGAAAGTCTAACACAGCATTCGCCTTAGGATTCAATTCAGCCCAAAAATATCACTTTTGACAAACACCTCAGAAATGAAAAAGAAACACATATTCCTGTTCCCCACGGGCTGGAAAACCGAATTCTCGCTTGAATTTTGATTCCGAGCCTACCCTGAAGAGCTAGCCCAAGGTCTAACACAGCATTCGCCTTATTTCTCAATTCAGCCCAAAAACATCACTTTTGACAAACACCTCAGAAATGAAAATGAAACACATATTCCTGTTCCCCACAGGCTGGAAAGCTGAATTCTCGCTTTATTTTCGATTCCGAGCCTACCCTGAAGAGCTAGCCCAAAGTCTAACACAGCATTCGCCTTAGGATTCAATTCAGTCCAAAAACATCACTTTTGACAAACACCTCAGAAATGAAAATGAAACACATATTCCTGTTCCCCACGGGCTGGAAAGCCGAATTCTCGCTTGAATTTTGATTCCGAGCCTACCCTGAAGAGCTAGCCCAAGGTCTAACACAGCATTCGTCTTATTTCTCAATTCAGCCCAAAAACATCACTTTTGACAAACACCTCAGAAATGAAAATGAAACACATATTCCTGTTCCCCACAGGCTGGAAAGCTGAATTCTCGCTTTATTTTCGATTCCGAGCCTACCCTGAAGCGCTAGCCCAAAGTCTAACACAGCATTCGCCTTAGGATTCAATTCAGTCCAAAAACATCACTTTTGACAAACACCTCAGAAATGAAAATGAAACACATATTCCTGTTCCCCACAGGCTGGAAAGCCAAATTCTCGCTTGATTTTTGATTCCGACCTTTCCCTGAAGAGCTAGCCCAATGTCTAACACGGAATTCGCCTTAGTTCTCAATTCAGCCAAAAAACATCACTTTTGATAAACACATCAGAAATGAAAAAGAAACACATATTCCTGTTCCCCACGTGCTGGAAAGCTGAATTCTCGCTTGAATTTTGATTCCGAGCCTACCCTGAAGAGCTAGCCCAAAGTCTAACACAGCATTCGCCTTAGGACTCAATACAGCCAAAAAACATGACTTTTGACAAACACCTCAGAAATGAAAATGAAACACATATTCCTGTTCCCCACAGGCTGGAAAGCCCAATTCTCGCTTGATTTTTGATTCCGACCTTTCCATGAAGAGCTAGCCCAAGGTCTAACACAGCATTCGCCTTATTTCTCAATTCAGCCCAAAAACATCACTTTTGACAAACACCTCAGAAATGAAAAAGAAACACATATTCCTGTTCCCCACGGGCTGGAAATCCGAATTCTCGCTTGATTTTCGATTCCGAGCCTACCCTGAAGAGCTAGCCCAAAGTCTAACACAGCATTCGCCTTAGGATTCAATTCAGTCCAAAAACATCACTTTTGACAAACACCTCAGAAATGAAAAAGAAACACATATTCCTGTTCCCCACGGGCTGGAAAGCCGAATTCTCGCTTGATTTTCGATTCCGAGCCTACCCTGAAGAGCTAGCCCAAAGTCTAACACAGCATTCGCCTTAGGACTCAATACAGCCAAAAAACATGACTTTTGACAAACACCTCAGAAATGAAAATGAAACACATATTCCTGTTCCCCACAGGCTGGAAAGCCGAATTCTCGCTTGATTTTTGATTCCGAGCTTTCCCTGAAAGAAAGCCCAATGTCTAACACGGAATTCGCCTTAGTTCTCAATTCAGCCCAAAAACATGACTTTTGACAAACACCTCAGAAATGAAAATGAAACACATATTCCTGTTCCCCACAGGCTGGAAAGCCCAATTCTCGCTTGATTTTTGATTCCGAGCTTTCCCTGAAGAGAAAGCCCAATGTCTAACACGGAATTCGCCTTAGTTCTCAATTCAGCCCAAAAACATCACTTTTGACAAACACCTCAGAAATGAAAAAGAAACACATATTCCTGTTCCCCACAGGCTGGAAAGCCGAATTCTCGCTTGATTTTTGATTCCGACCTTTCCCTGAAGAGCTAGCCCAAAGTCTAACACAGCATTCGCCTTAGGACTCAATACAGCCAAAAAACATGACTTTTGACAAACACCTCAGAAATGAAAATGAAACACATATTCCTGTTCCCCACAGGCTGGAAAGCCGAATTCTCGCTTGATTTTCGATTCCGAGCCTACCCTGAAGAGCTAGCCCAAAGTCTAACACAGCATTCGCCTTAGGACTCAATACAGCCAAAAAACATGACTCAGAAATGAAAATGAAACACATATTCCTGTTCCCCACAGGCTGGAAAGCCGAATTCTCGCTTGATTTTTGATTCCGAGCTTTCCCTGAAGAGAAAGCCCAATGTCTAACACGGAATTCGCCTTAGTTCTCAATTCAGCCCAAAAACATCACTTTTGACAAACACCTCAGAAATGAAAAAGAAACACATATTCCTGTTCCCCACGGGCTGGAAAGCCAAATTCTCGCTTGATTTTCGATTCCGAGCCTACCCTGAAGAGCTAGCCGAAAGTCTAACACAGCATTCACCTTAGGATTCAATTCAGTCCAAAAACATCACTTTTGACAAACACCTCAGAAATGAAAAAGAAACACATATTCCTGTTCCCCACGTGCTGGAAAGCCAAATTCTCGCTTGATTTTCGATTCCGAGCCTACCCTGAAGAGCTAGCCCAAAGTCTAACACAGCATTCGCCTTAGGATTCAATTCAGCCCAAAAACATCACTTTTGACAAACACCTCAGAAATGAAAAAGAAACACATATTCCTGTTCCCCACGGGCTGGAAAGCCGGATTCTCGCTTGAATTTTTATTCCGAGCCTACCCTGAAGAGCTAGCCCAAAGTCTAACACAGCATTCGCCTTAGGACTCAATACAGCCAAAAAACATGACTTTTGACAAACACCTCAGAAATGAAAATGAAACATATATTCCTGTTCCCCACGGGCTGGAAAGCCAAATTCTCGCTTGATTTTCGATTCCGAGCCTACCATGAGGAGCTAGCCGAAAGTCTAACACAGCATTCGCCTTAGGATTCAATTCAGTCCAAAAACATCACTTTTGACAAACACCTCAGAAATGAAAAAGAAACACATATTCCTGTTCCCCACATGCTGGAAAGCCGAATTCTCGCTTGAATTTTGATTCCGAGCCTACCCTGAAGAGCTAGCCCAAAGTCTAACACAGCATTCGCCTTAGGACTCAATACAGCCAAAAAACATGACTTTTGACAAACACCTCAGAAATGAAAATGAAACACATATTCCTGTTCCCCACAGGCTGGAAAGCCGAATTCTCACTTGATTTTTGATTCCGAGCTTTCCCTGAAGAGAAAGCCCAATGTCTAACACGGAATTCGCCTTAGTTCTCAATTCAGCCCAAAAACATCACTTTTGACAAACACCTCAGAAATGAAAAAGAAACACATATTCCTGTTCCCCACAGGCTGGAAAGCCGAATTCTCGCTTGATTTTTGATTCCGACCTTTCCCTGAAGAGCTAGCCCAAAGTCTAACACAGCATTCGCCTTAGGACTCAATACAGCCAAAAAACATGACTTTTGACAAACACCTCAGAAATGAAAATGAAATACATATTCAAGTTCCCCACAGGCTGGAAAGCCGAATTCTCGCTTGATTTTCGATTCCGAGCCTACCCTGAAGAGCTAGCCCAAAGTCTAACACAGCATTCGCCTTAGGACTCAATACAGCCAAAAAACATGACTTTTGACAAACACCTCAGAAATGAAAATGAAACACATATTCCTGTTCCCCACGTGCTGGAAAGCCAAATTCTCGCTTGATTTTCGATTCCGAGCCTACCCTGAAGAGCTAGCCCAAAGTCTAACACAGCATTCGCCTTAGGATTCAATTGTCCAAAAACATCACTTTTGACAAACACCTCAGAAATGAAAATGAAACACATATTCCTGTTCCCCACAGGCTGGAAAGCCGAATTCTCGTTTGATTTTTGATTCCGAGCTTTCCCGAAAGAGAAATCCCAATGTCTAACACGGAATTCGCCTTAGTTCTCAATTCAGCCCAAAAACATCACTTTTGACAAACACCTCAGAAATGAAAAAGAAACACATATTCCTGTTCCCCACGGGCTGGAAAGCCGAATTCTCGCTTGATTTTTGATTCCGACCTTTCCCTGAAGAGCTAGCCCAAGGTCTAACACAGCATTCGCCTTAGGATTCAATTCAGCCCAAAAACATCACTTTTGACAAACACCTCAGAAATGAAAAAGAAAGACATATTCCTGTTCCCCACGTGCTGGAAAGCCAAATTCTCGCTTGATATTCGATTCCGAGCCTACCCTGAAGAGCTAGCCCAAAGTCTAACACAGCATTCGCCTTAGGATTCAATTCAGCCCAAAAACATCACTTTTGACAAACACCTCAGAAATGAAAAAGAAACACATATTCCTGTTCCCCACGGGCTGGAAAGCCGGATTCTCGCTTGAATTTTTATTCCGAGCCTACCCTGAAGAGCTAGCCCAAAGTCTAACACAGCATTCGCCTTAGGACTCAATACAGCCAAAAAACATGACTTTTGACAAACACCTCAGAAATGAAAATGAAACATATATTCCTGTTCCCCACGGGCTGGAAAGCCAAATTCTCGCTTGATTTTCGATTCCGAGCCTACCATGAGGAGCTAGCCGAAAGTCTAACACAGCATTCGCCTTAGGATTCAATTCAGTCCAAAAACATCACTTTTGACAAACACCTCAGAAATGAAAAAGAAACACATATTCCTGTTCCCCACATGCTGGAAAGCCGAATTCTCGCTTGAATTTTGATTCCGAGCCTACCCTGAATAGCTAGCCCAAAGTCTAACACAGCATTCGCCTTAGGACTCAATACAGCCAAAAAACATGACTTTTGACAAACACCTCAGAAATGAAAATGAAACACATATTCCTGTTCCCCACAGGCTGGAAAGCCGAATTCTCGCTTGATTTTTGATTCCGAGCTTTCCCTGAAGAGAAAGCCCAATGTCTAACACGGAATTCGCCTTAGTTCTCAATTCAGCCCAAAAACATCACTTTTGACAAACACCTCAGAAATGAAAAAGAAACACATATTCCTGTTCCCCACAGGCTGGAAAGCCGAATTCTCGCTTGATTTTTGATTCCGACCTTTCCCTGAAGAGCTAGCCCAAAGTCTAACACAGCATTCGCCTTAGGACTCAATACAGCCAAAAAACATGACTTTTGACAAACACCTCAGAAATGAAAATGAAATACATATTCCTGTTCCCCACAGGCTGGAAAGCCGAATTCTCGCTTGATTTTCGATTCCGAGCCTACCCTGAAGAGCTAGCCCAAAGTCTAACACAGCATTCGCCTTAGGACTCAATACAGCCAAAAAACATGACTTTTGACAAACACCTCAGAAATGAAAATGAAACACATATTCCTGTTCCCCACGTGCTGGAAAGCCAAATTCTCGCTTGATTTTCGATTCCGAGCCTACCCTGAAGAGCTAGCCCAAAGTCTAACACAGCATTCGCCTTAGGATTCAATTGTCCAAAAACATCACTTTTGACAAACACCTCAGAAATGAAAATGAAACACATATTCCTGTTCCCCACAGGCTGGAAAGCCGAATTCTCGTTTGATTTTTGATTCCGAGCTTTCCCGAAAGAGAAATCCCAATGTCTAACACGGAATTCGCCTTAGTTCTCAATTCAGCCCAAAAACATCACTTTTGACAAACACCTCAGAAATGAAAAAGAAACACATATTCCTGTTCCCCACGGGCTGGAAAGCCGAATTCTCGCTTGATTTTTGATTCCGACCTTTCCCTGAAGAGCTAGCCCAAGGTCTAACACAGCATTCGCCTTAGGATTCAATTCAGCCCAAAAACATCACTTTTGACAAACACCTCAGAAATGAAAAAGAAAGACATATTCCTGTTCCCCATGTGCTGGAAAGCCAAATTCTTGCTTGATTTTCGATTCCGAGCCTACCCTGAAGAGCTAGCCGAAAGTCTAACACAGCATTCGCCTTAGGATTCAATTCAGCCCAAAAATATCACTTTTGACAAACACCTCAGAAATGAAAAAGAAACACATATTCCTGTTCCCCACGGGCTGGAAAGCCGAATTCTTGCTTGAATTTTGATTCCGAGCCTACCCTGAAGAGCTAGCCCAAAGTCTAACACAGCATTCGCCTTAGGACTCAATACAGCCAAAAAACATGACTTTTGACAAACACCTCAGAAATGAAAATGAAACACATATTCCTGTTCCCCACGGGCTGGAAAGCCAAATTCTCGCTTGATTTTCGATTCCGAGCCTACCCTGAAGAGCTAGCCGAAAGTCTAACACAGCATTCACCTTAGGATTCAATTCAGTCCAAAAACATCACTTTTGACAAACACCTCAGAAATGAAAAAGAAACACATATTCCTGTTCCCCAGGTGCTGGAAAGCCAAATTCTCGCTTGATTTTCGATTCCGAGCCTACCCTGAAGAGCTAGCCCAAAGTCTAACACAGCATTCGCCTTAGGATTCAATTCAGCCCAAAAACATCACTTTTGACAAACACCTCAGAAATGAAAAAGAAACACATATTCCTGTTCCCCATGGGCTGGAAAGCCGGATTCTCGCTTGAATTTTTATTCCGAGCCTACCCTGAAGAGCTAGCCCAAAGTCTAACACAGCATTCGCCTTAGGACTCAATACAGCCAAAAAACATGACTTTTGACAAACACCTCAGAAATGAAAATGAAACACATATTCCTGTTCCCCACGGGCTGGAAAGCCAAATTCTCGCTTGATTTTCGATTCCGAGCCTACCATGAGGAGCTTGCCGAAAGTCTAACACAGCATTCGCCTTAGGATTCAATTCGGTCCAAAAACATCACTTTTGACAAACACCTCAGAAATGAAAAAGAAACACATATTCCTGTTCCCCACATGCTGGAAAGCCGAATTCTCGCTTGAATTTTGATTCCGAGCCTACCCTGAAGAGCTAGCCCAAAGTCTAACACAGCATTCGCCTTAGGACTCAATACAGCCAAAAAACATGACTTTTGACAAACACCTCAGAAATGAAAATGAAACACATATTCCTGTTCCCCACAGGCTGGAAAGCCGAATTCTTGCTTGATTTTTGATTCCGAGCTTTCCCTGAAGAGAAAGCCCAATGTCTAACACGGAATTCGCCTTAGTTCTCAATTCAGCCCAAAAACATCACTTTTGACAAACACCTGAGAAATGAAAAAGAAACACATATTCCTGTTCCCCACGTGCTGGAAAGCCGAATTCTCACTTGAATTTTGATTCCGAGCCTACCCTGAAGAGCTAGCCCAAAGTCTAACACAGCATTCGCCTTAGGACTCAATACAGCCAAAAAACATGACTTTTGACAAACACCTCAGAAATGAAAAAGAAACACATATTCCTGTTCCCCACGGGCTGGAAAGCCAAATTCTCGCTTGATTTTCGATTCCGAGCCTACCCTGAAGAGCTAGCCGAAAGTCTAACACAGCATTCACCTTAGGATTCAATTCAGTCCAAAAACATCACTTTTGACAAACACCTCAGAAATGAAAAAGAAACACATATTCCTGTTCCCCACGTGCTGGAAAGCCAAATTCTCGCTTGATTTTCGATTCCGAGCCTACCCTGAAGAGCTAGCCCAAAGTCTAACACAGCATTCGCCTTAGGATTCAATTGTCCAAAAACATCACTTTTGACAAACACCTCAGAAATGAAAATGAAACACATATTCCTGTTCCCCACAGGCTGGAAAGCCGAATTCTCGTTTGATTTTTGATTCCGAGCTTTCCCGAAAGAGAAATCCCAATGTCTAACACGGAATTCGCCTTAGTTCTCAATTCAGCCCAAAAACATCACTTTTGACAAACACCTCAGAAATGAAAAAGAAACACATATTCCTGTTCCCCACGGGCTGGAAAGCCGAATTCTCGCTTGATTTTTGATTCCGACCTTTCCCTGAAGAGCTAGCCCAAGGTCTAACACAGCATTCGCCTTAGGATTCAATTCAGCCCAAAAACATCACTTTTGACAAACACCTCAGAAATGAAAAAGAAAGACATATTCCTGTTCCCCACGTGCTGGAAAGCCAAATTCTTGCTTGATTTTCGATTCCGAGCCTACCCTGAAGAGCTAGCCGAAAGTCTAACACAGCATTCGCCTTAGGATTCAATTCAGCCCAAAAATATCACTTTTGACAAACACCTCAGAAATGAAAAAGAAACACATATTCCTGTTCCCCACGGGCTGGAAAGCCGAATTTTCGCTTGAATTTTGATTCCGAGCCTACCCTGAAGAGCTAGCCCAAGGTCTAACACAGCATTCGCCTTATTTCTCAATTCAGCCCAAAAACATCACTTTTGACAAACACCTCAGAAATGAAAATGAAACACATATTCCTGTTCCCCACAGGCTGGAAAGCTGAATTCTCGCTTTATTTTCGATTCCGAGCCTACCCTGAAGAGCTAGCCCAAAGTCTAACACAGCATTCGCCTTAGGATTCAATTCAGTCCAAAAACATCACTTTTGACAAACACCTCAGAAATGAAAAAGAAACACATATTCCTGTTCCCCACGGGCTGGAAAGCCGAATTCTCGCTTGAATTTTGATTCCGAGCCTACCCTGAAGAGCTAGCCCAAAGTCTAACACTGCATTCGCCTTAGGATTCAATTCAGCCCAAAAACATCACTTTTGACAAACACCTCAGAAATGAAAATGAAACACATATTCCTGTTCCCCACAGGCTGGAAAGCTGAATTCTCGCTTTATTTTCGATTCCGAGCCTACCCTGAAGAGCTAGCCCAAAGTCTAACACAGCATTCGCCTTAGGATTCAATTCAGTCCAAAAACATCACTTTTGACAAACACCTCAGAAATGAAAATGAAACACATATTCCTGTTCCCCACAGGCTGGAAAGCCGAATTCTCGCTTGATTTTTGATTCCGAGCCTACCCTGAAGAGCTAGCCCAAAGTCTAACACAGCATTCGCCTTAGGATTCAATTCAGTCCAAAAACATCACTTTTGACAAACACCTCAGAAATGAAAAAGAAACACATATTCCTGTTCCCCACGGGCTGGAAAGCCGAATTCTCGCTTGAATTTTGATTCCGAGCCTACCCTGAAGAGCTAGCCCAAAGTCTAACACTGCATTCGCCTTAGGATTCAATTCAGCCCAAAAACATCACTTTTGACAAACACCTCAGAAATGAAAATGAAACACATATTCCTGTTCCCCACAGGCTGGAAAGCTGAATTCTCGCTTTATTTTCGATTCCGAGCCTACCCTGAAGAGCTAGCCCAAAGTCTAACACAGCATTCGCCTTAGGATTCAATTCAGTCCAAAAACATCACTTTTGACAAACACCTCAGAAATGAAAATGAAACACATATTCCTGTTCCCCACAGGCTGGAAAGCCGAATTCTCGCTTGATTTTTGATTCCGAGCCTACCCTGAAGAGCTAGCCCAAAGTCTAACACAGCATTCGCCTTAGGATTCAATTGTCCAAAAACATCACTTTTGACAAACACCTCAGAAATGAAAAAGAAACACATATTCCTGTTCCCCACATGCTAGAAAGCCGAATTCTCACTTGATTTTCGATTCCGAGCCTACCCTGAAGAGCTAGCCGAAAGTCTAACACAGCATTCGCCTTAGGATTCAATTCAGTCCAAAAACATCACTTTTGACAAACACCTCAGAAATGAAAAAGAAACACATATTCCTGTTCCCCACATGCTGGAAAGCCGAATTCTCGCTTGAATTTTGATTCCGACCCTACCCTGAAGAGCTAGCCCAAAGTCTAACACAGCATTCGCCTTAGGACTCAATACAGCCAAAAAACATGACTTTTGACAAACACCTCAGAAATGAAAATGAAACACATATTCCTGTTCCCCACAGGCTGGAAAGCCGAATTCTCACTTGATTTTTGATTCCGAGCTTTCCCTGAAGAGAAAGCCCAATGTCTAACACGGAATTCGCCTTAGTTCTCAATTCAGCCCAAAAACATCACTTTTGACAAACACCTCAGAAATGAAAAAGAAACACATATTCCTGTTCCCCACAGGCTGGAAAGCCGAATTCTCGCTTGATTTTTGATTCCGACCTTTCCCTGAAGAGCTAGCCCAAAGTCTAACACAGCATTCGCCTTAGGACTCAATACAGCCAAAAAACATGACTTTTGACAAACACCTCAGAAATGAAAATGAAACACATATTCCTGTTCCCCACAGGCTGGAAAGCCGAATTCTCGCTTGATTTTTGATTCCGAGCTTTCCCTGAAGAGAAAGCCCAATGTCTAACACGGAATTCGCCTTAGTTCTCAATTCAGCCCAAAAACATCACTTTTGACAAACACCTCAGAAATGAAAAAGAAACACATATTCCTGTTCCCCACGTGCTGGAAAGCCAAATTCTCGCTTGAATTTTGATTCCGAGCCTACCCTGAAGAGCTAGCCCAAAGTCTAACACAGCATTCGCCTTAGGACTCAATACAGCCAAAAAACATGACTTTTGACAAACACCTCAGAAATGAAAATGAAACACATATTCCTGTTCCCCACGGGCTGGAAAGCCAAATTCTCGCTTGATTTTTGATTCCGACCTTTCCATGAAGAGCTAGCCCAAGGTCTAACACAGCATTCGCCTTATTTCTCAATTCAGCCCAAAAACATCACTTTTGACAAACACCTCAGAAATGAAAATGAAACACATATTCCTGTTCCCCACAGGCTGGAAAGCTGAATTCTCGCTTTATTTTCGATTCCGAGCCTACCCTGAAGAGCTAGCCCAAAGTCTAACACAGCATTCGCCTTAGGATTCAATTCAGTCCAAAAACATCACTTTTGACAAACACCTCAGAAATGAAAATGAAACACATATTCCTGTTCCCCACAGGCTGGAAAGCCGAATTCTCGCTTGATTTTTGATTCCGAGCCTACCCTGAAGAGCTAGCCCAAAGTCTAACACAGCATTCGCCTTAGGATTCAATTCAGTCCAAAAACATCACTTTTGACAAACACCTCAGAAATGAAAAAGAAACACATATTCCTGTTCCCCACGGGCTGGAAAGCCGAATTCTCGCTTGAATTTTGATTCCGAGCCTACCCTGAAGAGCTAGCCCAAAGTCTAACACTGCATTCGCCTTAGGATTCAATTCAGCCCAAAAACATCACTTTTGACAAACACCTCAGAAATGAAAATGAAACACATATTCCTGTTCCCCACAGGCTGGAAAGCTGAATTCTCGCTTTATTTTCGATTCCGAGCCTACCCTGAAGAGCTAGCCCAAAGTCTAACACAGCATTCGCCTTAGGATTCAATTCAGTCCAAAAACATCACTTTTGACAAACACCTCAGAAATGAAAATGAAACACATATTCCTGTTCCCCACAGGCTGGAAAGCCGAATTCTCGCTTGATTTTTGATTCCGAGCCTACCCTGAAGAGCTAGCCCAAAGTCTAACACAGCATTCGCCTTAGGATTCAATTGTCCAAAAACATCACTTTTGACAAACACCTCAGAAATGAAAAAGAAACACATATTCCTGTTCCCACATGCTAGAAAGCCGAATTCTCACTTGATTTTCGATTCCGAGCCTACCCTGAAGAGCTAGCCGAAATGTCTAACACAGCATTCGCCTTAGGATTCAATTCAGTCCAAAAACATCACTTTTGACAAACACCTCAGAAATGAAAAAGAAACACATATTCCTGTTCCCCACATGCTGGAAAGCCGAATTCTCGCTTGAATTTTGATTCCGACCCTACCCTGAAGAGCTAGCCCAAAGTCTAACACAGCATTCGCCTTAGGACTCAATACAGCCAAAAAACATGACTTTTGACAAACACCTCAGAAATGAAAATGAAACACATATTCCTGTTCCCCACAGGCTGGAAAGCCGAATTCTCGCTTGATTTTTTGATTCCGAGCTTTCCCTGAAGAGAAAGCCCAATGTCTAACACGGAATTCGCCTTAGTTCTCAATTCAGCCCAAAAACATCACTTTTGACAAACACCTCAGAAATGAAAAAGAAACACATATTCCTGTTCCCCACAGGCTGGAAAGCGAATTCTCGCTTGATTTTTGATTCCGACCTTTCCCTGAAGAGCTAGCCCAAAGTCTAACACAGCATTCGCCTTAGGACTCAATACAGCCAAAAAACATCACTTTTGACAAACACCTCAGAAATGAAAATGAAACACATATTCCTGTTCCCCACAGGCTGGAAAGCCGAATTCTCGCTTGATTTTCGATTCCGAGCCTACCCTGAAGAGCTAGCCCAAAGTCTAACACAGCATTCGCCTTAGGACTCAATACAGCCAAAAAACATGACTTTTGACAAACACCTCAGAAATGAAAATGAAACACATATTCCTGTTCCCCACAGGCTGGAAAGCCGAATTCTCGCTTGATTTTTGATTCCGAGCTTTCCCTGAAGAGAAAGCCCAATGTCTAACACGGAATTCGCCTTAGTTCTCAATTCAGCCCAAAAACATCACTTTTGACAAACACCTCAGAAATGAAAAAGAAACACATATTCCTGTTCCCCACGTGCTGGAAAGCCAAATTCTCGCTTGAATTTTGATTCCGAGCCTACCCTGAAGAGCTAGCCCAAAGTCTAACACAGCATTCGCCTTAGGACTCAATACAGCCAAAAAACATGACTTTTGACAAACACCTCAGAAATGAAAATGAAACACATATTCCTGTTCCCACGGGCTGGAAAGCCAAATTCTCGCTTGATTTTTGATTCCGACCTTTCCATGAAGAGCTAGCCCAAGGTCTAACACAGCATTCGCCTTAGTTCTCAATTCAGCCCAAAAACATCACTTTTGACAAACACCTCAGAAATGAAAAAGAAACACATATTCCTGTTCCCCACAGGCTGGAAAGCCGAATTCTCGCTTGAATTTTGATTCCGAGCCTACCCTGAACAGCTAGCCCAAGGTCTAACACAGCATTCGCCTTATTTCTCAATTCAGCCCAAAAACATCACTTTTGACAAACACCTCAGAAATGAAAATGAAACACATATTCCTGTTCCCCACAGGCTGGAAAGCTGAATTCTCGCTTTATTTTCGATTCCGAGCCTACCCTGAAGAGCTAGCCCAAAGTCTAACACAGCATTCGCCTTAGGATTCAATTCAGTCCAAAAACATCACTTTTGACAAACACCTCAGAAATGAAAAAGAAACACATATTCCTGTTCCCCACGGGCTGGAAAGCCGAATTCTCGCTTGAATTTTGATTCCGAGCCTACCCTGAAGAGCTAGCCCAAAGTCTAACACTGCATTCGCCTTAGGATTCAATTCAGCCCAAAAACATCACTTTTGACAAACACCTCAGAAATGAAAATGAAACACATATTCCTGTTCCCCACAGGCTGGAAAGCTGAATTCTCACTTTATTTTCGATTCCGAGCCTACCCTGAAGAGCTAGCCCAAAGTCTAACACAGCATTCGCCTTAGGATTCAATTCAGTCCAAAAACATCACTTTTGACAAACACCTCAGAAATGAAAAAGAAACACATATTCCTGTTCCCCAAGGGCTGGAAAGCCGAATTCTCGCTTGAATTTTGATTCCGAGCCTACCCTGAAGAGCTAGCCCAAGGTCTAACACAGCATTCGTCTTATTTCTCAATTCAGCCCAAAAACATCACTTTTGACAAACACCTCAGAAATGAAAATGAAACACATATTCCTGTTCCCCACAGGCTGGAAAGCTGAATTCTCGCTTTATTTTCGATTCCGAGCCTACCCTGAAGAGCTAGCCCAAAGTCTAACACAGCATTCGCCTTAGGATTCAATTCAGTCCAAAAACATCACTTTTGACAAACACCTCAGAAATGAAAAAGAAACACATATTCCTGTTCCCCACGGGCTGGAAAGCCGAATTCTCGCTTGAATTTTGATTCCGAGCCTACCCTGAAGAGCTAGCCCAAAGTCTAACACTGCATTCGCCTTAGGATTCAATTCAGCCCAAAAACATCACTTTTTGACAAACACCTCAGAAATGAAAATGAAACACATATTCCTGTTCCCCACAGGCTGGAAAGCTGAATTCTCACTTTATTTTCGATTCCGAGCCTACCCTGAAGAGCTAGCCCAAAGTCTAACACAGCATTCGCCTTAGGATTCAATTCAGTCCAAAAACATCACTTTTGACAAACACCTCAGAAATGAAAAAGAAACACATATTCCTGTTCCCCACGGGCTGGAAAGCCGAATTCTCGCTTGAATTTTGATTCCGAGCCTACCCTGAAGAGCTAGCCCAAGGTCTAACACAGCATTCGTCTTATTTCTCTCAATTCAGCCCAAAAACATCACTTTTGACAAACACCTCAGAAATGAAAATGAAACACATATTCCTGTTCCCCACAGGCTGGAAAGCTGAATTCTCGCTTTATTTTCGATTCCGAGCCTACCCTGAAGAGCTAGCCCAAAGTCTAACACAGCATTCGCCTTAGGATTCAATTCAGTCCAAAAACATCACTTTTGACAAACACCTCAGAAATGAAAATGAAACACATATTCCTGTTCCCCACAGGCTGGAAAAGCCGAATTCTCGCTTGATTTTTGATTCCGAGCCTACCCTGAAGAGCTAGCCCAAAGTCTAACACAGCATTCGCCTTAGGATTCAATTGTCCAAAAACATCACTTTTGACAAACACCTCAGAAATCAAAAAGAAACACATATTCCTGTTCCCCACGGGCTGGAAAGCCGAATTCTCACTTGAATTTTGATTCCGAGCCTACCCTGAAGAGCTAGCCCAAAGTCTAACACAGCATTCGCCTTAGGACTCAATACAGCCAAAAAACATGACTTTTGACAAACACCTCAGAAATGAAAATGAAACACATATTCCTGTTCCCCACGGGCTGGAAAGCCAAATTCTCGCTTGATTTTCGATTCCGAGCCTACCATGAAGAGCTAGCCGAAAGTCTAACACAGCATTCGCCTTAGGATTCAATTCAGTCCAAAAACATCACTTTTGACAAACACCTCAGAAATGAAAAAGAAACACATATTCCTGTTCCCCACATGCTGGAAAGCCGAATTCTCGCTTGAATTTTGATTCCGAGCCTACCCTGAAGAGCTAGCCCAAAGTCTAACACAGCATTCGCCTTAGGACTCAATACAGCCAAAAAACATGACTTTTGACAAACACCTCAGAAATGAAAATGAAACACATATTCCTGTTCCCCCACAGGCTGGAAAGCCGAATTCTCGCTTGATTTTTGATTCCGAGCTTTCCCTGAAGAGAAAGCCCAATGTCTAACACGGAATTCGCCTTAGTTCTCAATTCAGCCCAAAAACATCACTTTTGACAAACACCTCAGAAATGAAAAAGAAACACATATTCCTGTTCCCCACAGGCTGGAAAGCCGAATTCTCGCTTGATTTTTGATTCCGACCTTTCCCTGAAGAGCTAGCCCAAAGTCTAACACAGCATTCGCCTTAGGACTCAATACAGCCAAAAAACATGACTTTTGACAAACACCTCAGAAATGAAAATGAAACACATATTCCTGGTTCCCCACAGGCTGGAAAGCCGAATTCTCGCTTGATTTTCGATTCCGAGCCTACCCTGAAGAGCTAGCCCAAAGTCTAACACAGCATTCGCCTTAGGACTCAATACAGCCAAAAAACATGACTTTTGACAAACACCTCAGAAATGAAAATGAAACACATATTCCTGTTCCCCACAGGCTGGAAAGCCGAATTCTCGCTTGATTTTTGATTCCGAGCTTTCCTGAAGAGAAAGCCCCAATGTCTAACACGGAATTCGCCTTAGTTCTCAATTCAGCCCAAAAACATCACTTTTGACAAACACCTCAGAAATGAAAAAGAAACACATATTCCTGTTCCCCACGGGCTGGAAAGCCGAATTCTCGCTTGAATTTTGATTCCGAGCCTACCCTGAACAGCTAGCCCAAGGTCTAACACAGCATTCGCCTTATTTCTCAATTCAGCCCAAAAACATCACTTTTGACAAACACCTCAGAAATGAAAATGAAATACATATTCCTGTTCCCCACAGGCTGGAAAGCTGAATTCTCGCTTTATTTTCGATTCCGAGCCTACCCTGAAGAGCTAGCCCAAAGTCTAACACAGCATTCGCCTTAGGATTCAATTCAGTCCAAAAACATCACTTTTGACAAACACCTCAGAAATGAAAAAGAAACACATATTCCTGTTCCCCACGGGCTGGAAAGCCGAATTCTCGCTTGAATTTTGATTCCGAGCCTACCCTGAAGAGCTAGCCCAAAGTCTAACACTGCATTCGCCTTAGGATTCAATTCAGCCCGAAAAACATCACTTTTGACAAACACCTCAGAAATGAAAATGAAACACATATTCCTGTTCCCCACAGGCTGGAAAGCTGAATTCTCACTTTATTTTCGATTCCGAGCCTACCCTGAAGAGCTAGCCCAAAGTCTAACACAGCATTCGCCTTAGGATTCAATTCAATCCAAAAACATCACTTTTGACAAACACCTCAGAAATGAAAAAGAAACACATATTCCTGTTCCCCAAGGGCTGGAAAGCCGAATTCTCGCTTGAATTTTGATTCCGAGCCTACCCTGAAGAGCTAGCCCAAGGTCTAACACAGCATTCGTCTTATTTCTCAATTCAGCCCAAAAACATCACTTTTGACAAACACCTCAGAAATGAAAATGAAACACATATTCCTGTTCCCCACAGGCTGGAAAGCTGAATTCTCGCTTTATTTTCGATTCCGAGCCTACCCTGAAGAGCTAGCCCAAAGTCTAACACAGCATTCGCCTTAGGATTCAATTCAGTCCAAAAACATCACTTTTGACAAACACCTCAGAAATGAAAATGAAACACATATTCCTGTTCCCCACAGGCTGGAAAGCCGAATTCTCGCTTGATTTTTGATTCCGAGCCTACCCTGAAGAGCTAGCCCAAAGTCTAACACAGCATTCGCCTTAGGATTCAATTGTCCAAAAACATCACTTTTGACAAACACCTCAGAAATCAAAAAGAAACACATATTCCTGTTCCCCACATGCTAGAAAGCCGAATTCTCACTTGATTTTCGATTCCGAGCCTACCCTGAAGAGCTAGCCCAAAGTCTAACACAGCATTCGCCTTAGGATTCAATTCAGCCCAAAAACATCACTTTTGACAAACACCTCAGAAATGAAAAAGAAACACATATTCCTGTTCCCCACGGGCTGGAAAGCCGAATTCTCGCTTGAATTTTGATTCCGAGCCTACCCTGAAGAGCTAGCCCAAAGTCTAACACAGCATTCGCCTTAGGACTCAATACAGCCAAAAAACATGACTTTTGACAAACACCTCAGAAATGAAAATGAAACACATATTCCTGTTCCCCACGGGCTGGAAAGCCAAATTCTCGCTTGATTTTCGATTCCGAGCCTACCATGAAGAGCTAGCCGAAAGTCTAACACAGCATTCGCCTTAGGATTCAATTCAGTCCAAAAACATCACTTTTGACAAACACCTCAGAAATGAAAAAGAAACACATATTCCTGTTCCCCACATGCTGGAAAGCCGAATTCTCGCTTGAATTTTGATTCCGAGCCTACCCTGAAGAGCTAGCCCAAAGTCTAACACAGCATTCGCCTTAGGACTCAATACAGCCAAAAAACATGACTTTTGACAAACACCTCAGAAATGAAAATGAAACACATATTCCTGTTCCCCACAGGCTGGAAAGCCGAATTCTCGCTTGATTTTGATTCCGAGCTTTCCCTGAAGAGAAAGGCCAATGTCTAACACGGAATTCGCCTTAGTTCTCAATTCAGCCCAAACACATCACTTTTGACAAACACCTCAGAAATGAAAAAAGAAACACATATTCCTGTTCCCCACGGGCTGGAAAGCCGAATTCTCGCTTGAATTTTGATTCCGAGCCTACCCTGAACAGCTAGCCCAAGGTCTAACACAGCATTCGCCTTATTTCTCAATTCAGCCCAAAAACATCACTTTGACAAACACCTCAGAAATGAAATGAAACACATATTCCTGTTCCCCACAGGCTGGAAAGCTGAATTCTCGCTTTATTTTCGATTCCGAGCCTACCCTGAAGAGCTAGCCCAAAGTCTAACACAGCATTCGCCTTAGGATCAATTCAGTCCAAAAACATCACTTTTGACAAACACCTCAGAAATGAAAAAGAAACACATATTCCTGTTCCCCACGGGCTGGAAAGCCGAATTCTCGCTTGAATTTTGATTCCGAGCCTACCCTGAAGAGCTAGCCCAAAGTCTAACACTGCATTCGCCTTAGGATTCAATTCAGCCCAAAAACATCACTTTTGACAAACACCTCAGAAATGAAAATGAAACACATATTCCTGTTCCCCACAGGCTGGAAAGCTGAATTCTCACTTTATTTTCGATTCCGAGCCTACCCTGAAGAGCTAGCCCAAAGTCTAACACAGCATTCGCCTTAGGATTCAATTCAGTCCAAAAACATCACTTTTGACAAACACCTCAGAAATGAAAAAGAAACACATATTCCTGTTCCCCAAGGGCTGGAAAGCCGAATTCTCGCTTGAATTTGATTCCGAGCCTACCCTGAAGAGCTAGCCCAAGGTCTAACACAGCATTCGTCTTATTTCTCAATTCAGCCCAAAAACATCACTTTTGACAAACACCTCAGAAATGAAAATGAAACACATATTCCTGTTCCCACAGGCTGGAAAGCTGAATTCTCGCTTTATTTTCGATTCCGAGCCTACCCTGAAGAGCTAGCCCAAAGTCTAACACAGCATTCGCCTTAGGATTCAATTCAGTCCAAAACATCACTTTTGACAAACACCTCAGAAATGAAAATGAAACACATATTCCTGTTCCCCACAGGCTGGAAAGCCGAATTCTCGCTTGATTTTTGATTCCGAGCCTACCCTGAAGAGCTAGCCCAAAGTCTAACACAGCATTCGCCTTAGGATTCAATTGTCCAAAAACATCACTTTTGACAAACACCTCAGAAATCAAAAAGAACACATATTCCTGTTCCCCACATGCTAGAAAGCCGATATTCTCACTTGATTTTCGATTCCGAGCCTACCCTGAAGAGCTAGCCCAAAGTCTAACACAGCATTCGCCTTAGGATTCAATTCAGCCAAAAACATCACTTTTGACAAACACCTCAGAAATGAAAAAGAAACACATATTCCTGTTCCCCACGGGCTGGAAGCCGAATTCTCGCTGAATTTTGATTCCGAGCCTACCCTGAAGAGCTAGCCCAAAGTCTAACACAGCATTCGCCTTAGGACTCAATACAGCCAAAAAACATGACTTTTGACAAACACCTCAGAAATGAAAATGAAACACATATTCCTGTTCCCCACGGGCTGGAAAGCGAATTCTCGCTTGATTTTCGATTCCGAGCCTACCCTGAAGAGCTAGCCCAAAGTCTAACACAGCATTCGCCTTAGGACTCAATACAGCCAAAAAACATGACTTTTGACAAACACCTCAGAAATGAAAATGAAACACATATTCCTGTTCCCCACAGGCTGGAAAGCCGAATTCTCGCTTGATTTTTGATTCCGAGCTTTCCCTGAAGAGAAAGCCCAATGTCTAACACGGAATTCGCCTTAGTTCTCATTCAGCCCAAAAACATCACTTTTGACAAACACCTCAGAAATGAAAAAGAAACACATATTCCTGTTCCCCACGGGCTGGAAAGCCGAATTCTCGCTTGAATTTTGATTCCGAGCCTACCCTGAAGAGCTAGCCCAAAGTCTAACACTGCATTCGCCTTAGGATTCAATTCAGCCCAAAAACATCACTTTTGACAAACACCTCAGAAATGAAAATGAAACACATATTCCTGTTCCCCACGGGCTGGAAAGCCGAATTCTCGCTTGAATTTTGATTCCGAGCCTACCCTGAAGAGCTAGCCCAAAGTCTAACACAGCATTCGCCTTAGGACTCAATACAGCCAAAAAACATGACTTTTGACAAACACCTCAGAAATGAAAATGAAACACATATTCCTGTTCCCCACGGGCTGGAAAGCCAAATTCTCGCTTGATTTTCGATTCCGAGCCTACCATGAAGAGCTAGCCGAAAGTCTAACACAGCATTCGCCTTAGGATTCAATTCAGTCCAAAAACATCACTTTTGACAAACACCTCAGAAATGAAAAAGAAACACATATTCCTGTTCCCCACATGCTGGAAAGCCGAATTCTCGCTTGAATTTTGATTCCGAGCCTACCCTGAAGAGCTAGCCCAAAGTCTAACACAGCATTCGCCTTAGGACTCAATACAGCCAAAAAACATGACTTTTGACAAACACCTCAGAAATGAAAATGAAACACATATTCCTGTTCCCCACAGGCTGGAAAGCCGAATTCTCGCTTGATTTTTGATTCCGAGCTTTCCCTGAAGAGAAAGGCCAATGTCTAACACGGAATTCGCCTTAGTTCTCAATTCAGCCCAAAACACATCACTTTTGACAAACACCTCAGAAATGAAAAAGAAACACATATTCCTGTTCCCCACGGGCTGGAAAGCCGAATTCTCGCTTGAATTTTGATTCCGAGCCTACCCTGAACAGCTAGCCCAAGGTCTAACACAGCATTCGCCTTATTTCTCAATTCAGCCCAAAAACATCACTTTTGACAAACACCTCAGAAATGAAAATGAAACACATATTCCTGTTCCCCACAGGCTGGAAAGCTGAATTCTCGCTTTATTTTCGATTCCGAGCCTACCCTGAAGAGCTAGCCCAAAGTCTAACACAGCATTCGCCTTAGGATTCAATTCAGTCCAAAAAACATCACTTTTGACAAACACCTCAGAAATGAAAAAGAAACACATATTCCTGTTCCCCACGGGCTGGAAAGCCGAATTCTCGCTTGAATTTTGATTCCGAGCCTACCCTGAAGAGCTAGCCCAAAGTCTAACACTGCATTCGCCTTAGGATTCAATTCAGCCCAAAAACATCACTTTTGACAAACACCTCAGAAATGAAAATGAAACACATATTCCTGTTCCCCACAGGCTGGAAAGCTGAATTCTCACTTTATTTTCGATTCCGAGCCTACCCTGAAGAGCTAGCCCAAAGTCTAACACAGCATTCGCCTTAGGATTCAATTCAGTCCAAAAACATCACTTTTGACAAACACCTCAGAAATGAAAAAGAAACACATATTCCTGTTCCCCAAGGGCTGGAAAGCCGAATTCTCGCTTGAATTTTGATTCCGAGCCTACCCTGAAGAGCTAGCCCAAGGTCTAACACAGCATTCGTCTTATTTCTCAATTCAGCCCAAAAACATCACTTTTGACAAACACCTCAGAAATGAAAATGAAACACATATTCCTGTTCCCCACAGGCTGGAAAGCTGAATTCTCGCTTTATTTTCGATTCCGAGCCTACCCTGAAGAGCTAGCCCAAAGTCTAACACAGCATTCGCCTTAGGATTCAATTCAGTCCAAAAACATCACTTTTGACAAAACACCTCAGAAATGAAAATGAAACACATATTCCTGTTCCCCACAGGCTGGAAAGCCGAATTCTCGCTTGATTTTTGATTCCGAGCCTACCCTGAAGAGCTAGCCCAAAGTCTAACACAGCATTCGCCTTAGGATTCAATTGTCCAAAAACATCACTTTTGACAAACACCTCAGAAATCAAAAAGAAACACATATTCCTGTTCCCCACATGCTAGAAAGCCGAATTCTCACTTGATTTTCGATTCCGAGCCTACCCTGAAGAGCTAGCCCAAAGTCTAACACAGCATTCGCCTTAGGATTCAATTCAGCCCAAAAACATCACTTTTGACAAACACCTCAGAAATGAAAAAGAAACACATATTCCTGTTCCCCACGGGCTGGAAAGCCGAATTCTCGCTTGAATTTTGATTCCGAGCCTACCCTGAAGAGCTAGCCCAAAGTCTAACACAGCATTCGCCTTAGGACTCAATACAGCCAAAAAACATGACTTTTGACAAACACCTCAGAAATGAAAATGAAACACATATTCCTGTTCCCCACGGGCTGGAAAGCCAAATTCTCGCTTGATTTTCGATTCCGAGCCTACCATGAAGAGCTAGCCGAAAGTCTAACACAGCATTCGCCTTAGGATTCAATTCAGTCCAAAAACATCACTTTTGACAAACACCTCAGAAATGAAAAAGAACAACATATTCCTGTTCCCCACATGCTGGAAAGCCGAATTCTCGCTTGAATTTTGATTCCGAGCCTACCCTGAAGAGCTAGCCCAAAGTCTAACACAGCATTCGCCTTAGGACTCAATACAGCCAAAAAAACATGACTTTTGACAAACACCTCAGAATGAAAATGAAACACATATTCCTGTTCCCCACAGGCTGGAAAGCCGAATTCTCGCTTGATTTTTGATTCCGAGCTTTCCCCTGAAGAGAAAGCCCAATGTCTAACACGGAATTCGCCTTAGTTCTCAATTCAGCCCAAAAACATCACTTTTGACAAACACCTCAGAAATGAAAAAGAAACACATATTCCTGTTCCCCACAGGCTGGAAAGCCGAATTCTCGCTTGATTTTTGATTCCGACCTTTCCCTGAAGAGCTAGCCCAAAGTCTAACACAGCATTCGCCTTTGGACTCAATACAGCCAAAAAACATGACTTTTGACAAACACCTCAGAAATGAAAACGAAACACATATTCCTGTTCCCCACAGGCTGGAAAGCCGAATTCTCGCTTGATTTTCGATTCCGAGCCTACCCTGAAGACCTAGCCCAAAGTCTAACACAGCATTCGCCTTAGGACTCAATACAGCCAAAAAACATGACTTTTGACAAACACCTCAGAAATGAAAATGAAACACATATTCCTGTTCCCCACAGGCTGGAAAGCCGAATTCTCGCTTGATTTTTGATTCCGAGCTTTCCCTGAAGAGAAAGCCCAATGTCTAACACGGAATTCGCCTTAGTTCTCAATTCAGCCCAAAAACATCACTTTTGACAAACACCTCAGAAATGAAAAAGAAACACATATTCCTGTTCCCCACGTGCTGGAAAGCCAAATTCTCGCTTGAATTTTGATTCCGAGCCTACCCTGAAGAGCTAGCCCAAGTCTAACACAGCATTCGCCTTAGACTCAATACAGCCAAAAAACATGACTTTTGACAAACACCTCAGAAATGAAAATGAAACACATATTCCTGTTCCCCACGGGCTGGAAAGCCAAATTCTCGCTTGATTTTTGATTCCGACCTTTCCATGAAGAGCTAGCCCAAGGTCTAACACAGCATTCGCCTTATTTCTCAATTCAGCCCAAAAACATCACTTTTGACAAACACCTCAGAAATGAAAAAGAAACACATATTCCTGTTCCCCACGGGCTGGAAAGCCGAATTCTCGCTTGATTTTCGATTCCGAGCCTACCCTGAAGAGCTAGCCCAAAGTCTAACACAGCATTCGCCTTAGGACTCAATACAGCCAAAAAACATGACTTTGACAAACACCTCAGAAATGAAAATGAAACACATATTCCTGTTCCCCACAGGCTGGAAAGCCGAATTCTCGCTTGATTTTTGATTCCGAGCTTTCCCTGAAGAGAAAGCCCAATGTCTAACACGGAATTCGCCTTAGTTCTCAATTCAGCCCAAAAACATCACTTTTGACAAACACCTCAGAAATGAAAAAGAACACATATTCCTGTTCCCCACAGGCTGGAAAGCCGAATTCTCGCTTGATTTTTGATTCCGACCTTTCCCTGAAGAGCTAGCCCAAAGTCTAACACAGCATTCGCCTTAGGACTCAATACAGCCAAAAAACATGACTTTTGACAAACACCTCAGAAATGAAAATGAAACACATATTCCTGTTCCCCACAGGCTGGAAAGCCGAATTCTCGCTTGATTTTTGATTCCGAGCTTTCCCTGAAGAGTAAGCCCAATGTCTAACACGGAATTCGCCTTAGTTCTCAATTCAGCCCAAAAACATCACTTTTGACAAACACCTCAGAAATGAAAAAGAAACACATATTCCTGTTCCCCACGTGCTGGAAAGCCGAATTCTCGCTTGAATTTTGATTCGAGCCTACCCTGAAGAGCTAGCCCAAAGTAGACACAGCATTCGCCTTAGGACTCAATACAGCCAAAAAACATGACTTTTGACAAACACCTCAGAAATGAAAATGAAACACATATTCCTGTTCCCCACGGGCTGGAAAGCCAAATTCTTGCTTGATTTTCGATTCCGAGCCTACCCTGAAGAGCTAGCCGAAAGTCTAACACAGCATTCACCTTAGGATTCAATTCAGTCCAAAAACATCACTTTTGACAAACACCTCAGAAATGAAAAAGAAACACATATTCCTGTTCCCCACGTGCTGGAAAGCCAAATTCTCGCTTGATTTTCGATTCCGAGCCTACCCTGAAGAGCTAGCCCAAAGTCTAACACAGCAGTCGCCTTAGGATTCAATTGTCCAAAAACATCACTTTTGACAAACACCTCAGAAATGAAAAAGAAACACATATTCCTGTTCCCCACATGCTAGAAAGCCGAATTCTCACTTGATTTTCGATTCCGAGCCTACCCTGAAGAGCTAGCCCAAAGTCTAACACAGCATTCGCCTTAGGATTCAATTCAGCCAAAAAACATCACTTTGACAAACACCTCAGAAATGAAAAAGAAACACATATTCCTGTTCCCCACGGGCTGGAAAGCCGAATTCTCGCTTGAATTTTGATTCCGAGCCTACCCTGAAGAGCTAGCCCAAAGTCTAACACAGCATTCGCCTTAGGACTCAATACAGCCAAAAAAACATGACTTTTGACAAACACCTCAGAAATGAAAATGAAACACATATTCCTGTTCCCCACGGGCTGGAAAGCCAATTCTCGCTTGATTTTCGATTCCGAGCCTACCATGAAGAGCTAGCCGAAAGTCTAACACAGCATTCGCCTTAGGATTCAATTCAGTCCAAAAAACATCACTTTTGACAAACACCTCAGAAATGAAAAAGAAACGCATATTCCTGTTCCCCACAAGCTGGAAAGCCGAATTCTCGCTTGAATTTTGATTCCGAGCCTACCCTGAAGAGCTAGCCCAAAGTCTAACACAGCATTCGCCTTAGGACTCAATACAGCCAAAAAACATGACTTTTGACAAACACCTCAGAAATGAAAATGAAACACATATTCCTGTTCCCCACAGGCTGGAAAGCCGAATTCTCGCTTGATTTTTGATTCCGAGCTTTCCTGAAGAGAAAGCCAATGTCTAACACGGAATTCGCCTTAGTTCTCAATTCACCCAAAAAACATGACTTTTGACAAACACCTCAGAAATGAAAATGAAACACATATTCCTGTTCCCCACAGGCTGGAAAGCCGAATTC
>JALIGW010000004.1:0-7500 GCA_023053685.1 Diadophis punctatus similis
TCCCTATACACGTAACCCGTCCTACCCTACACCCGTATACCTAACCCTTAACCCTAAACACGAACCCGTAACCCTATCCAACCCTTAACCCTTAATCCCACCTAACCCCTAACCCTAGACCCTATACCCTAACCCTAACCCTAACCCTAACCCTAAACCTAACCCTAACCCGATCCCTAACCCTAACCCTAACCTCTAACCCTAACCCTAACCCTAACCCTAACCCTAACCCTAACCCTAACCCTAACCCTAACCCTAACCCTAACCCTAACCCTAACCCTAACCCTAACCCTAACCCTAACCCTAACCCTAACCCTAACCCTAACCCTAACCCTAACCCTAACCCTAACCCTAACCCTAACCCTAACCCTAACCCTAACCCTAACCCTAACCCTAACCCTAACCCTAACCCTAACCCTAACCCTAACCCTAACCCTAACCCTAACCCTAACCCTAACCCTAACCCTAACCCTAACCCTAACCCTAACCCTAACCCTAACCCTAACCCTAACCCTAACCCTAACCCTAACCCTAACCCTAACCCTAACCCTAACCCTAACCCTAACCCTAACCCTAACCCTAACCCTAACCCTAACCCTAACCCTAACCCTAACCCTAACCCTAACCCTAACCCTAACCCTAACCCTAACCCTAACCCTAACCCTAACCCTAACCCTAACCCTAACCCTAACCCTAACCCTAACCCTAACCCTAACCCTAACCCTAACCCTAACCCTAACCCTAACCCTAACCCTAACCCTAACCCTAACCCTAACCCTAACCCTAACCCTAACCCTAACCCTAACCCTAACCCTAACCCTAACCCTAACCCTAACCCTAACCCTAACCCTAACCCTAACCCTAACCCTAACCCTAACCCTAACCCTAACCCTAACCCTAACCCTAACCCTAACCCTAACCCTAACCCTAACCCTAACCCTAACCCTAACCCTAACCCTAACCCTAACCCTAACCCTAACCCTAACCCTAACCCTAACCCTAACCCTAACCCTAACCCTAACCCTAACCCTAACCCTAACCCTAACCCTAACCCTAACCCTAACCCTAACCCTAACCCTAACCCTAACCCTAACCCTAACCCTAACCCTAACCCTAACCCTAACCCTAACCCTAACCCTAACCCTAACCCTAACCCTAACCCTAACCCTAACCCTAACCCTAACCCTAACCCTAACCCTAACCCTAACCCTAACCCTAACCCTAACCCTAACCCTAACCCTAACCCTAACCCTAACCCTAACCCTAACCCTAACCCTAACCCTAACCCTAACCCTAACCCTAACCCTAACCCTAACCCTAACCCTAACCCTAACCCTAACCCTAACCCTAACCCTAACCCTAACCCTAACCCTAACCCTAACCCTAACCCTAACCCTAACCCTAACCCTAACCCTAACCCTAACCCTAACCCTAACCCTAACCCTAACCCTAACCCTAACCCTAACCCTAACCCTAACCCTAACCCTAACCCTAACCCTAACCCTAACCCTAACCCTAACCCTAACCCTAACCCTAACCCTAACCCTAACCCTAACCCTAACCCTAACCCTAACCCTAACCCTAACCCTAACCCTAACCCTAACCCTAACCCTAACCCTAACCCTAACCCTAACCCTAACCCTAACCCTAACCCTAACCCTAACCCTAACCCTAACCCTAACCCTAACCCTAACCCTAACCCTAACCCTAACCCTAACCCTAACCCTAACCCTAACCCTAACCCTAACCCTAACCCTAACCCTAACCCTAACCCTAACCCTAACCCTAACCCTAACCCTAACCCTAACCCTAACCCTAACCCTAACCCTAACCCTAACCCTAACCCTAACCCTAACCCTAACCCTAACCCTAACCCTAACCCTAACCCTAACCCTAACCCTAACCCTAACCCTAACCCTAACCCTAACCCTAACCCTAACCCTAACCCTAACCCTAACCCTAACCCTAACCCTAACCCTAACCCTAACCCTAACCCTAACCCTAACCCTAACCCTAACCCTAACCCTAACCCTAACCCTAACCCTAACCCTAACCCTAACCCTAACCCTAACCCTAACCCTAACCCTAACCCTAACCCTAACCCTAACCCTAACCCTAACCCTAACCCTAACCCTAACCCTAACCCTAACCCTAACCCTAACCCTAACCCTAACCCTAACCCTAACCCTAACCCTAACCCTAACCCTAACCCTAACCCTAACCCTAACCCTAACCCTAACCCTAACCCTAACCCTAACCCTAACCCTAACCCTAACCCTAACCCTAACCCTAACCCTAACCCTAACCCTAACCCTAACCCTAACCCTAACCCTAACCCTAACCCTAACCCTAACCCTAACCCTAACCCTAACCCTAACCCTAACCCTAACCCTAACCCTAACCCTAACCCTAACCCTAACCCTAACCCTAACCCTAACCCTAACCCTAACCCTAACCCTAACCCTAACCCTAACCCTAACCCTAACCCTAACCCTAACCCTAACCCTAACCCTAACCCTAACCCTAACCCTAACCCTAACCCTAACCCTAACCCTAACCCTAACCCTAACCCTAACCCTAACCCTAACCCTAACCCTAACCCTAACCCTAACCCTAACCCTAACCCTAACCCTAACCCTAACCCTAACCCTAACCCTAACCCTAACCCTAACCCTAACCCTAACCCTAACCCTAACCCTAACCCTAACCCTAACCCTAACCCTAACCCTAACCCTAACCCTAACCCTAACCCTAACCCTAACCCTAACCCTAACCCTAACCCTAACCCTAACCCTAACCCTAACCCTAACCCTAACCCTAACCCTAACCCTAACCCTAACCCTAACCCTAACCCTAACCCTAACCCTAACCCTAACCCTAACCCTAACCCTAACCCTAACCCTAACCCTAACCCTAACCCTAACCCTAACCCTAACCCTAACCCTAACCCTAACCCTAACCCTAACCCTAACCCTAACCCTAACCCTAACCCTAACCCTAACCCTAACCCTAACCCTAACCCTAACCCTAACCCTAACCCTAACCCTAACCCTAACCCTAACCCTAACCCTAACCCTAACCCTAACCCTAACCCTAACCCTAACCCTAACCCTAACCCTAACCCTAACCCTAACCCTAACCCTAACCCTAACCCTAACCCTAACCCTAACCCTAACCCTAACCCTAACCCTAACCCTAACCCTAACCCTAACCCTAACCCTAACCCTAACCCTAACCCTAACCCTAACCCTAACCCTAACCCTAACCCTAACCCTAACCCTAACCCTAACCCTAACCCTAACCCTAACCCTAACCCTAACCCTAACCCTAACCCTAACCCTAACCCTAACCCTAACCCTAACCCTAACCCTAACCCTAACCCTAACCCTAACCCTAACCCTAACCCTAACCCTAACCCTAACCCTAACCCTAACCCTAACCCTAACCCTAACCCTAACCCTAACCCTAACCCTAACCCTAACCCTAACCCTAACCCTAACCCTAACCCTAACCCTAACCCTAACCCTAACCCTAACCCTAACCCTAACCCTAACCCTAACCCTAACCCTAACCCTAACCCTAACCCTAACCCTAACCCTAACCCTAACCCTAACCCTAACCCTAACCCTAACCCTAACCCTAACCCTAACCCTAACCCTAACCCTAACCCTAACCCTAACCCTAACCCTAACCCTAACCCTAACCCTAACCCTAACCCTAACCCTAACCCTAACCCTAACCCTAACCCTAACCCTAACCCTAACCCTAACCCTAACCCTAACCCTAACCCTAACCCTAACCCTAACCCTAACCCTAACCCTAACCCTAACCCTAACCCTAACCCTAACCCTAACCCTAACCCTAACCCTAACCCTAACCCTAACCCTAACCCTAACCCTAACCCTAACCCTAACCCTAACCCTAACCCTAACCCTAACCCTAACCCTAACCCTAACCCTAACCCTAACCCTAACCCTAACCCTAACCCTAACCCTAACCCTAACCCTAACCCTAACCCTAACCCTAACCCTAACCCTAACCCTAACCCTAACCCTAACCCTAACCCTAACCCTAACCCTAACCCTAACCCTAACCCTAACCCTAACCCTAACCCTAACCCTAACCCTAACCCTAACCCTAACCCTAACCCTAACCCTAACCCTAACCCTAACCCTAACCCTAACCCTAACCCTAACCCTAACCCTAACCCTAACCCTAACCCTAACCCTAACCCTAACCCTAACCCTAACCCTAACCCTAACCCTAACCCTAACCCTAACCCTAACCCTAACCCTAACCCTAACCCTAACCCTAACCCTAACCCTAACCCTAACCCTAACCCTAACCCTAACCCTAACCCTAACCCTAACCCTAACCCTAACCCTAACCCTAACCCTAACCCTAACCCTAACCCTAACCCTAACCCTAACCCTAACCCTAACCCTAACCCTAACCCTAACCCTAACCCTAACCCTAACCCTAACCCTAACCCTAACCCTAACCCTAACCCTAACCCTAACCCTAACCCTAACCCTAACCCTAACCCTAACCCTAACCCTAACCCTAACCCTAACCCTAACCCTAACCCTAACCCTAACCCTAACCCTAACCCTAACCCTAACCCTAACCCTAACCCTAACCCTAACCCTAACCCTAACCCTAACCCTAACCCTAACCCTAACCCTAACCCTAACCCTAACCCTAACCCTAACCCTAACCCTAACCCTAACCCTAACCCTAACCCTAACCCTAACCCTAACCCTAACCCTAACCCTAACCCTAACCCTAACCCTAACCCTAACCCTAACCCTAACCCTAACCCTAACCCTAACCCTAACCCTAACCCTAACCCTAACCCTAACCCTAACCCTAACCCTAACCCTAACCCTAACCCTAACCCTAACCCTAACCCTAACCCTAACCCTAACCCTAACCCTAACCCTAACCCTAACCCTAACCCTAACCCTAACCCTAACCCTAACCCTAACCCTAACCCTAACCCTAACCCTAACCCTAACCCTAACCCTAACCCTAACCCTAACCCTAACCCTAACCCTAACCCTAACCCTAACCCTAACCCTAACCCTAACCCTAACCCTAACCCTAACCCTAACCCTAACCCTAACCCTAACCCTAACCCTAACCCTAACCCTAACCCTAACCCTAACCCTAACCCTAACCCTAACCCTAACCCTAACCCTAACCCTAACCCTAACCCTAACCCTAACCCTAACCCTAACCCTAACCCTAACCCTAACCCTAACCCTAACCCTAACCCTAACCCTAACCCTAACCCTAACCCTAACCCTAACCCTAACCCTAACCCTAACCCTAACCCTAACCCTAACCCTAACCCTAACCCTAACCCTAACCCTAACCCTAACCCTAACCCTAACCCTAACCCTAACCCTAACCCTAACCCTAACCCTAACCCTAACCCTAACCCTAACCCTAACCCTAACCCTAACCCTAACCCTAACCCTAACCCTAACCCTAACCCTAACCCTAACCCTAACCCTAACCCTAACCCTAACCCTAACCCTAACCCTAACCCTAACCCTAACCCTAACCCTAACCCTAACCCTAACCCTAACCCTAACCCTAACCCTAACCCTAACCCTAACCCTAACCCTAACCCTAACCCTAACCCTAACCCTAACCCTAACCCTAACCCTAACCCTAACCCTAACCCTAACCCTAACCCTAACCCTAACCCTAACCCTAACCCTAACCCTAACCCTAACCCTAACCCTAACCCTAACCCTAACCCTAACCCTAACCCTAACCCTAACCCTAACCCTAACCCTAACCCTAACCCTAACCCTAACCCTAACCCTAACCCTAACCCTAACCCTAACCCTAACCCTAACCCTAACCCTAACCCTAACCCTAACCCTAACCCTAACCCTAACCCTAACCCTAACCCTAACCCTAACCCTAACCCTAACCCTAACCCTAACCCTAACCCTAACCCTAACCCTAACCCTAACCCTAACCCTAACCCTAACCCTAACCCTAACCCTAACCCTAACCCTAACCCTAACCCTAACCCTAACCCTAACCCTAACCCTAACCCTAACCCTAACCCTAACCCTAACCCTAACCCTAACCCTAACCCTAACCCTAACCCTAACCCTAACCCTAACCCTAACCCTAACCCTAACCCTAACCCTAACCCTAACCCTAACCCTAACCCTAACCCTAACCCTAACCCTAACCCTAACCCTAACCCTAACCCTAACCCTAACCCTAACCCTAACCCTAACCCTAACCCTAACCCTAACCCTAACCCTAACCCTAACCCTAACCCTAACCCTAACCCTAACCCTAACCCTAACCCTAACCCTAACCCTAACCCTAACCCTAACCCTAACCCTAACCCTAACCCTAACCCTAACCCTAACCCTAACCCTAACCCTAACCCTAACCCTAACCCTAACCCTAACCCTAACCCTAACCCTAACCCTAACCCTAACCCTAACCCTAACCCTAACCCTAACCCTAACCCTAACCCTAACCCTAACCCTAACCCTAACCCTAACCCTAACCCTAACCCTAACCCTAACCCTAACCCTAACCCTAACCCTAACCCTAACCCTAACCCTAACCCTAACCCTAACCCTAACCCTAACCCTAACCCTAACCCTAACCCTAACCCTAACCCTAACCCTAACCCTAACCCTAACCCTAACCCTAACCCTAACCCTAACCCTAACCCTAACCCTAACCCTAACCCTAACCCTAACCCTAACCCTAACCCTAACCCTAACCCTAACCCTAACCCTAACCCTAACCCTAACCCTAACCCTAACCCTAACCCTAACCCTAACCCTAACCCTAACCCTAACCCTAACCCTAACCCTAACCCTAACCCTAACCCTAACCCTAACCCTAACCCTAACCCTAACCCTAACCCTAACCCTAACCCTAACCCTAACCCTAACCCTAACCCTAACCCTAACCCTAACCCTAACCCTAACCCTAACCCTAACCCTAACCCTAACCCTAACCCTAACCCTAACCCTAACCCTAACCCTAACCCTAACCCTAACCCTAACCCTAACCCTAACCCTAACCCTAACCCTAACCCTAACCCTAACCCTAACCCTAACCCTAACCCTAACCCTAACCCTAACCCTAACCCTAACCCTAACCCTAACCCTAACCCTAACCCTAACCCTAACCCTAACCCTAACCCTAACCCTAACCCTAACCCTAACCCTAACCCTAACCCTAACCCTAACCCTAACCCTAACCCTAACCCTAACCCTAACCCTAACCCTAACCCTAACCCTAACCCTAACCCTAACCCTAACCCTAACCCTAACCCTAACCCTAACCCTAACCCTAACCCTAACCCTAACCCTAACCCTAACCCTAACCCTAACCCTAACCCTAACCCTAACCCTAACCCTAACCCTAACCCTAACCCTAACCCTAACCCTAACCCTAACCCTAACCCTAACCCTAACCCTAACCCTAACCCTAACCCTAACCCTA
>JALIGW010000004.1:10000-122500 GCA_023053685.1 Diadophis punctatus similis
GTTGCTCTCTTCTGCACTTTCTCTAGGGTTTCAATGTCTTTTCTGTAGTGTGGTGACCAAAACTGGATGCAGTACTCTAGGTGTGGTCTGACCAAGGCTTTATAGAGTGGAACTAGTACCTCTCTGGTCCTTGATTGTATCCCTCTATTTATGCAGCTCAGGACTGCGTTGGCCTTTTTGGCTGCTGCTGCACACTGCTGGCTCATATTTAGTTGGCTGTCTACCAGGACTCCGAGATCCCTCTCACAATCGCTGCTATTGAGTGTGGTTTCGCCCAGTTTGTATGTGTATTTTTCATTATTCTTCCCTAGGTGCAGAATTTTACTTTTCTCCGTGTTACATTTCATTTTGTTGGTTTGGGCTCAGTGTTCGAGTCTGTCGAGGTCCCTCTGGATTTTGAGTCTGTCCTCTGGGGTGTTTGCTAGCTTGGTGTCATCTGCAAATTTGGTTAGTTCTTCTGCTATTCCCTCATCTAGGTCATTTATGAAGATATTAAAGAGTACTGGGCCTAGGACGGAACCTTGTGGTACTCCACTGCTTACTTCTCTCCATGTGTACTTAGAGCCATTGAGGACTACTCGCTGGTTAGGGTTGGTCAGCCAATTGTTAATCCATCTGGTTGTGTAGCTGTCTAGCCCGCTTTTTCTAGCTTATGAAGGAGTAGGTTGTGGTCTACTTTGTCAAATGCTTTGCTGAAGTCCAGGTATATGATGTCTACTGCATTTCGCTGGTCTACTAATTTGGTCACGGTGTTGAAGAATGAAATGAGGTTGGTTTGGCATGACTTGTTCTTAACAAATCTGTGTTGGCTGTTGGTTATTACTTGGTTTGTTTCTAGATGATGGGAGATCTGCTTTTTAATTATTTTTTTCCAGTATTTCCCCAGGTATTGATGTTAGGCTGATTGGTCTGTAGTTTCCTGGGTCTGTTTTTTTACCTTGTTTGTAGATGGGGACCACGTCAGCTCTTTTCCAGTCCTCGGGTAGTTCCCCTGTGTTCCAGGATTTGTGGAAGATGTGGTCCGGTGGTTCTGAAATGACTTCTGCTAGTTCTTTTAGGACTCTGGGGTGTAATCCATCTGGTCCTGGTGCTTTGTATTCATTAAGTTCAGATAGGTGATCTCTTACTGTAGAGATGCTACCGGTTCCACCCGATTCGGGCATACCGGTAGCAGCGGCCGCCGGTGGTTCGGAGAACCGGTAGCGGCAGCAGCGCAAGGCTCTGCCCACCCGCCCAGAAGTTGCCATTTTCTTTTTTTTAACCCTCTGCACAGGGAAGGTAAGTAATTTCACTGCTGCAGGACAAGTTACACTAATATCAAAGAAATGGTGGAATAGAATCATTTTTAAATGGATGTATAAAAGGAGGGATAAAATGAAATGTGAATGACAAAAATTAAAATATTTTTAAAATTATTTTAAATACTTAAATTGAATTGTTGAATTGTCCTGCAGCTAGTTGTCCTGCAATGAGTTGTCCATAGCAAATTGTCCCGCCACGAGTTGGCCACATCAAGTTGTCCCATTCCACCCTCAATGCCCTCCTGACAGAAATCTTGTCACACGGCAGAATGAAAGGTCTTCTCTCTTGCCCCTGACGATAGGACCAGCACCAGAGAGTTGCATTGCAAGAAAAGTTTGTTGAAGATAGATAGCAGAGAAAGTTCCTGAGTCAAACAGCCATCAGAAGGAGTATCATCTGAAAATTATCATTTGGAAATGTCTGAAGGAAACTCTGCAAGAAATACTTCAGTAGCAGAATTGTCCATTTAATATATAACTGTGAATATGCATTTAAATGGCCACTGCAGGGTCCTACAAGAAATAATTCAAGCATCTGTGATTGCTCAGCTCAGAACAAAAATAAGGGAAGATGTACTGTATAAGAATAATATAAAATCTTGTCTGTTGTAGAAAATATGGACAATTCCCCTTCCCTTTTTTTATCATAGTATTATCCACCTAAACAAAAAGCGAGGAGAATTAACTGGCAGAACAAGAACTTGTTTATAGAATGTAGAGTTAAACTTAGGTTGGATGTGGCAATGCTTGCCAAGTTAGATCTGTTTCAAAGGAAAGAGAGAACACACTCATGGCAGATTCAGATGAGCAGCCTACCCATATTACCCTTAGAATCATAACCCCCATCCCCAAATAAGCTGTTGGAGATTGAGCGTGGGAGAGGGCAAATATCTTTCTGTCCACATAGTTGCCAATCCAGGTCACAAAAAAGTGATTCAGCTAATGTGGTCTTAGAACTCTTCTAAGACGTTCTAGATGCCTCAAAAGTAGGGAAGATTCCACAGATTGTTCTTTATGATGTCAAGTCCTTCCATTTCCATGGATGCACACAACCTTCCATAGAGGTTAGTTGCTCCCACCTGCTTCCTTACCCTTTTTTTCACGTTTGATAAGACTCCTACATGAAAACAATTATTTAAGAAGTAAGGAAAGCCACTTTTACAGGTTGGTGCTTTTCACAGGATTTCTGGGGGCATCGCGTGGGGGTCCCCTGGGATATTTGAACCTGCCTTCCAGAATTGCAATGGAGGTTTCCACTTACAGATAAACTTTATGAGCTGCTAATACCCATTCCTTTCCAACCATGTGTGTAGCCTGACATTAGTTGTTCCTGAGTATCTCCATTCAGTTCCCACTTACCCGGTACTGAATTTCTGCTGAAAGTAGATCAACAATAAAACAGCTTCATGCAAAAGATAAACCCGATATCACTTTTATAACAATGCAAAGCTAACTTGTATTAAACCAAGTTTAACAAAAAAATATTACAAAGTTCTTAATTTGCATTTCAGTAGTCAGAAATATAAGGCACGATGAAACTGACTGCTTCTGAGCACAGGTCCAAATTGGGATCACACGGTCCCAAGGGATGGCTTGTAAGGGTTAAAAGAAAAATGAGTCCCCCCATTTGCCACTTTGCTCGGAGCTGCTTAGCAATGCCACCACAAGGAAAGGACACAAAGTGCTACGGGCCCTGGGACCGATTTCCAGAGCAGCAGCTGGTTGCTAAAACTGTAGGCAGTGGCACTCAAATGCACGGCCAATTGTCTGTTCCACTATTTATTTTGCCATCTCTCCTTTGTCCTCCCAGTGCAGCCTAATTTGTCCCCAACATCTCGTAGCATTTATTTTATTTTTATTTTATTTATTTAAATAAATCTTTAATAACACTCTCCCACCTGTTGCTTCCATACAGGCTGCACAACCACTGTGTTTTACCCTGTTCCCTTTCATTTGACAGATACCATGGCACAACAGAAACCCAAGCCAAGAGTTAAGAGAAGTATAGCCAAGCAGCAAAGCACCTCTGGGGAATTTATCATTGAGAGAGAGCAACACCTGAAGAAGGAATATGCCACCCTGACAGAGCATATCAACACCTATTCAGATCGAGTGGATCACTTTCAAGATGAAAATGAATTCCTGGACAAGGAAGCCCAGGAGATCCAAGAAAACAACAAAGCTTACCTCATCTACTTAGCCAAACGCACTCTCCTGTGCCAGAATGCCATCATTTCCTTAAATGACCAGAACCGATCAGATCTGGCCTCTGTCCTGAAGCAGAAGCATGAGCTGACCTCTCAATACAAAGACAGAGAGAAGGAGGTCAAGAGCCAGTTGATTGAGATGGAGACCAAGTATTCTCTCATGAACAAGGAGGTTGACGAACTGAGGCCCTTCAAGGAGCTGCAGTCGGACCAGCTTGCCCGTATCCGGGAGCTGGAGAAAGACCTGCTGGCCATGAAAATCCACCATTCCGAGCAAATGCACACCGTGAAGAGCCAGTTCCTGCAAAAGAAGGCAGAATATGAAACAGAATCCCAGCAGAGGGTCCAAGCTTTGGCCAAAAAGGCTGAGAAAGAAGCCGTGCGCAGCCTCATCCAACACACCAAGCAGATAAAAGCTGAAAACGGGAGATTGCGCAATGAACTGCTGAACCTCATCAAGAGAGCCCAGGGCCTAAAGGCCATTGTACATCAGCTCCAGGAGCAGAAAAAAAAGTTTCTTCAGGAGCTCCAATATGGGGAAGATTTGGCCCATGTACACAGCTGGCTAACTCAGCAGAGGAGAGCCAGGGGCAGGACCAGCCTGCCTATCAGGACTCAGGTAGGCTTTCCTCTACAGCTACCCATGAACAAAAGGCCACAATCTCTCGCAAGTCTCCAAGGACCAGCAAAGACACGGCCAACAACTCAGACGCAGAAGACCAGCGTGGGAGAACCATTATGCCCTCTGGCACAAGGGCTCCCGTAGCACGCACGGCTTGCATGAAGGGCTTTAATGGCAGCAGCAGGAAGACTGGCATAGCCCTGGCACGGACCCCGGAAGCGGCCTTCACACTGCCTCCCTAGCTGAGGGAGAAGACGAGGGGGTAGCATTTCTCTGCCTTGGCAAACTGGGGTAACAAGTGTGTTCTGCTTTTCACCTTTACAGCTAAGGCGGCTAAAATAAAAGTAAGGATTCCCAAAGCCACGGTATATCATTAGTGACGGGATTAATTCATATAATTGGGCATCTGCAGAGGGGTGAAAAAGGGCAAGGTCTAAGTGCAATACAATTTTTGTGTGTGATTGGAAGAATAATTTGTGCAGTTCAGGATGTGGGAGCCTTACAGAATTTGGACTCTTAAATGCCATTTAAAATAGTAAATTTCACCATATCTAGGACTGAGGAGCTGATAGCAGTGTTGATTTGTAGTATCGTAATATTGCTTTGCTTCCTTGGGCTCAAATTCATTTTCATTGTAGTCCTTAACTTCTGATTACTCTTTTTATGACCATTCAAAATTATGGTCACAGAATCAATATTTTATGACCCATAAATACCCCAGCCATTGTAATTGGTCACAACCCCCACCCCCAGTCACATTTTTTTGCTGGTTTCCAGCACTTTTTTTTTTTTTTGGCTGCTGCTGCTTCTGGCAAAAAGCACCCATTCAAGCCTTTAACAACTGTCACAAAACAGGCCAGAAAATTTCTTCTGGTCCCATGGCTGCCTCAATTTACAACCATATTCCCAATCACAATAATGATCTTAAGCAGAGGTTTACCTGTATCCAAGCACTGACTTGAGACACCCTTTTATTATGAGGTCTATTAATGACTAATCAGATCTATTGCGGAACTGATACTCATCCAACACAGTTCACTGATTCCCAGAATAAAGAGCAACTGCAGACAGACAAGACTCTAGAGAACAGATTGCAAAGATGTGGTTCTGTAAGGCCTTGGAAAGCAATGCTACATTGCCAGTTTGGTGCGGTGATTCAAGGTGCTGGACTAGAATCCAGATCATATATTCCTGCAATAGACACAAAACCAGCTGCCTTATATTGAGCCAGCCATTCTCTCTGAGCCCTGGGAAGAACATAATGGCAAGCCATATCTGAAAATTGTTGATAGAAAAACTGCAGGGAGTTGATTACCGTATTTTTCGGAGTATAAGACGCACCTTAGTTTTGGGGGAAAAAAACAAGGGGGGGGGATATGCCTGTCTCCCACTGCAATGTTTTCTATGCAAAACCCATTAAAAGTCTTCTACTTACAGTGGCCAGAAGTAAAACAAGCCCAAAAGTGATAAGCAAAAGGAATTTCAGCAGATATATCCTGCTTATCATCTGGTCATCCCACATAAAAGTCATTCAAACAAGCAAAATATTTATTTAGGATATCTTTTTCAATAAATTATGCCTAGCGATAACAAGTATGACAGGGACCTTGACAGACAAGGAAAGGAGAACTTTTCTATAGTACTTTTTTTTCACTAAAAGGAACTTCATTCTGATTAAAACTGCCATAAACATGCTGCTATTTAGATATTTAGTTGTCTAGTTCTTAAAATTATCAGACACTGTAGTGGCTGCTAAAAGAAAATACTGTAAGTAGATTTGCAAATGTTTGAGAAGTTATAAACATCCATACTATGTAATTTATAAACTTAGGGCACAAATTCAGTCACAATACTAGTGCTGTATATTCTTCATAGATAGGTGATTTAATAACAGTTTCCACTTGTATCTCTTCTGCATTTATTAAAAAAAGAAGCAATGTACCAAGAGTCATCTATCTGAAAGCGTGATTAGTCATAACATAACTAAAAGGTGATTCAGGCTGCAATTCTAAACCACCATCACTGTGAATAAACTCTTTCTAATCCCAAAAGGTCTTACATATTATCTGAGAACAAGTTGCTGAACTTCAGTAGACCATGGGGTTTTCTAAGATTGTGTGGGGTGAGAAAAAAAAGGAAATACTTCTGAGGAATATTTCTGCTTCTTCCCAGTACACTAATATAGGAATAATAAGAATCAATAAATAAGATTGAGAAGTACTACTCTGCTATTTAAAAGAAGATACAAAAGCACTGGGCCTCTTCAGAGCAAGCATTTATTTTTAAAAGCTTCTAAATTTTGTTAAATTGTCTAGAATAATAAAACAGTCTTTAAAAATAAGTCTAATTATTTGAACATTCTATAGGCATTTATAGTTATTGACTTACCTTCTTGCAGCAAAAAACAGCCAGTTTCAGCAGTCTGGTTAGCACAAGAAAATAAAATTCTGTCTTTGCCTCTCCCTCCGGCAATTTGCAGCTTTAGTTTCACTTTCATTTTAGCACGTGGGCTTGCTGGCAACTTCAATCAATCAGCTGAGTGTGGGGAGGCAGATAATCAGTGGCTTGTGCTAATTAGCATCTGCTGCTGTTTGCTTGCAAGGAGGTAAATTGCTGGCAGGTAAAGAGCCGAGATGGTGCAGTGGTTAAATGCAGTACTGCAGGCTACTGCTAGTTCAGCAGTTCAGCTGTTCAAATCTCACCGGCTCAAGGTTGACTCAGCCTTCCATCCTTCTGAGGTCGGTAAAATGAGGACCCAGATTGTTGGGGGCAATATGCTGAACTCTGTAAAACCGCTTAGAGAGAGCTGTAAAGCACTATGAAGCGGTATATAAGTCTAAGTGCTATTGCTATCAAAGAGTGGGGGTGGCTGGGTGGGGCTACATTCGGTGTATAAGACACACCCAAGTTTTCACCTCTTTTGGGGGGTAAAAAGGTGCGTCTTATACTGTGAAAAATACGGTATGTAGCCACCAGCCATAAAGTCTGCCTTGCACCAAAATAAACAAAATGACCCAAACCCCACATAATTTATCCAGAGTTAATTTTGCTACACTGATTTTATCTTGTTTTTGGTCCAGTGACTTTCTTAATAGATTGTTAAATATATATGGGATTCAGCAAATCTTTTCATAAGTTATTCCATTACATGCTGGTCAGCAAGCTTTGTTAAGCATCAGCTGGAGGGTTTGACCTCTTGAGTAGCTGCCTCAGAGACGGTAATCAAGGAGTGCTTACAAGCAGCTCTTATCAAATGGGAGAAACACATCCAGTCCGGGGCCCAAGTCCAAATCCTCTAGTTTTTCATACTATTATTACAGATGACTTGATGGGAAAATACCTAATTTGCAGATTATGTGCATTTCTAGAAATAGGCTAGAGGTAATGGAATTTAACATATTGGGGATGATCACTGTGGAGAACCACTGCAATATTTACACCTGCATCATTGTAATTAGAAATAAAATACAAGCAGATCAGTTTATTAGTACTTAATAACATATGCTTGATTCGAAGCTCTAGGAGAAAATGAACACATACAAATACATATTTAAACATACAAATAGAATTTAAAAGGCTGAATTATGACAATTGTTTTCCATCAGCCTCGGTCTCCTCCTCTGCATCAGAAAACCTCATTTTGCAACTATTGGTCTGGAGCTGCCGTAACAGTTGTTCAATCAAGTGCGGCAGGCGAAGTCCGCGCTGAGCTTCCTCATTATGGCTCCATGGCTCAGGCCCTGCTGAGAGTGCTTCACGGAGCTGTAGTTTTCCTTCACGTATTTTGCAAATGGAGCGAGTGGGGCTTTGGCTGGAGTGCCATCTTTGAGCTTGGGCTGGCAAAGGTCCAGCTGCCCCTTGCAAAGAGCGCAGACAAAGCGCTGCGTGTCCAGGGATTTGGAGTGGCGCCCAATTCTGAAAGGCAAACACAAGAGGTGTCTTTGAAGACAGAAAGCTGCTAAGGAAAGGCGACGACGGCATGCATTTACAGCTGAAATTATAGAAGCAAAACCTTCAGGAAAGAGGTTTATAATTTGACTGATTCCCAGGTGATTGAGCGTAAACTATTAACATCTTCAGCATAAACAATGGCCATCAAAAACTCTATGCATAATTCTATCTTGAAAATACTGGTTGCAAGCAAGAACCAATCACATATCCTTAATACTATCTTAAGACAACCTGTAAAATTCTACTTCAGTGTACAGGTTTTCCTCAGATTACACAGCAGTTGGGACCAAACTTTCCATCTCCATCATACGACTGCATCACTTAGCAATGACAATTCCAGCAGTCCCAGCTGCCAGTATAACCCGAGGACCACCCAGGTCGTTAAGCGACTGTGGTTTGGGAAGAGGCGGGAGCCCCAAACAAAGCAGGCCAGTGGGCCAGAGCTACAGGTGAGCAGGCAGGTGCCCAGAGTGGGCACTGTGGAGGGCTGGAGAGTATGCAGAGCATGGACAGATGGGTGCCACAAGCGGGAACCAGGTGGGCAAAAAAGCAGCTGGGGAGCCAGCAACTATTCAAGCCACCTCGTAGAATTCTCTGGTCTTCAGCCTCAAAACTGCGGCAGACAACCCTTGTGGCTCCCTGATTCCCCCTTGCCAGCAGTTTGCTGACTTCAGGTGACAGGGCTAGTCTTTGCCTTGAAACTTTCCAAGTGCCCTCTTTTCCATACGACATTGTATCTTAGCTGTGCCAAGTATAAAAAAAAAAGAAAACATGTCCAACGTGGAGCCTCTTGTAGATAAGGCCCATAATCACCTGGATCAATTCATGGATTGAACTCCTGAGCTGCCTCCCCTTCCAAGGGAAGGTCCCCCGGGACCCAGCGCCTGGGGACACTCCAACCCCAACCCCCTTTAGCTCCTGCCACACTTCTAACCATTTCAACAGGCAGGCAAGAAAAGGATCAAGATATCACAGTTTCAGAAAAGCACAATGCATACATTCTGATACATTTAATATTTCAAAATGATAAAATTGAAATAGACTCCATCTAAAAAAAGCAGATGAGTGGAGCTATTGGGAGAATGGTTTACCAAATGGCAAACGATGCAGCATCCGTGAATTAAAAAGAAAAAGTACTGCTAGAAAGGAAATTCTCCACTCACGTGTTTTTGCACTGTAGGCATTCATAAGTAAACTTGTATTTTATCTCATAGTTGTGGCACCGTGAGACCACTGGGAGCTCCGGATGAATCGTAGCAGACTTCTTGGCATATAAATTCCAGAATCGCCCATGTCCGTCTCGAACACCATGGATCAACCACGTTGCTGCATGACACAGTTCATGGATGAGAGTATCCCGAAGTCGATCTAACCATGGCATGAAATAAGAGAACAATGAAACTTCTCTGTAGATCTGTATGCCATGCGCTTTGATCCGAGTCTAAGTATAAAATGTTAACTCTGTCAGGTATGGAAGACCAGGACCACACACAAAGTCCCAACTAAACTGATCTATTATTACTCGTGCCTCAGCACAGGAATCTACTCAACTAATGCTTAGCAATATTTTGACGCTGGGTGATGGTCAACAGAAAATTCAAGGGAGGTTGGACATAGTTTGTAGCTACATAGAGACTCCAGGCCGATTCCTCTTTTGACTCCGCCCCCAGGTTCTGCCACTCCTTCTCCTACAATAATGGTCCAGTTAATGCTTTATACTGGAGCTGAACATTTAGCCAATAACAATTAAAAACCACCATCTAAACTATATAGGATATGTGAACTTATAATAAAAAGGTAAAGGCTTCTGCTGTCCAGTTGTGTTCAACTCTAGGGAGGCGGTGTTTATTTCCGCCTCACAGCCGAAGAGCCAGCATTGCCTGAAGACATTTCCATGGTCATGTGGCCAGCATGGCTATATGCCAAAGGTTCACAGAGTGCGGTTATTTCCCACCTAATTGGTAACTATTTATCTACTTGCATTTGCCTGTTTTCCGACTGCTAGGTGGGCAGGAGAACTAGTAATATAGTATCTTTATTCATACAAACGGTAAAGCAGAGAACATTGTTGCAGTTTAAATCCATGAAACAATAATTTAGCCAAGCGGCCAATTCCCCCCCCCCCGTTCGCATAAATTCACAATTCGCATAAATATTGCGGAGGTGTGGTGAGGGGAAGGCTTGGACACTGCAATTGCCCAAATTGTATTAAAATAAGAACTGCAAATCTGCAACTCCTCCTCCCTGCCTCCCCCTACCATTCCTGGACGTTAAGGAATCAGAGGAATGGTTTTCAATTTCACACAAAAACCATGGCTGAAACTTCCAAGCTCTCTGGAGACAGCTATTACCCATTATCCATAGGATTTCTGGGTGAAAAACGGTGAACTGAAGTACAGCTGATGACTTTGGCAGAACGGAGAGCTGGCAAGTAGACCAGCTCTTTGTAATCCCTCCCAGAACATGAAGAGGACTTGTGATTGGCCCACAAGTGTTCCGGACCGTCGCTCTTCACAAGGAAACCGCAAGACAAGCATCTCCAGGGTGGGTGAGGTGGTGGTGTTAGAGCTCTGGGGGGAATGCCATCTCTGCTCAAATGGTGGTCGGTGCTTTTATAGACATAGGGATCACACACTTCCTTTTCTAATAAGTTTTAGAAATCACTTGTTAATTGCTTTGTTATTAGGAACCTTTGCAACAAGGTTTTATAGTACCAGGTGAGTTACCTTTAATTCTTAATGAAATAAGTTTTAAATACAAATTTAAGGACTTTTTAAAACATTCTCTCTCTTTTTTGGAATAAATAGCAAAAGGGTGATTATAACATTGACTTTGAAAAATTATAACTAAGGGTCCAGATGGATTTGAAATAAGATCTAGAATTTAATTATAAAGATTCTTTCTATAGGAAAATGCTGTTGTTTTGGATTCTTTTTTTAAAAAATAATAGGATGAGACTTTGAAGAATGCCCATTAAAAAGAACCAGGAAGATCTAAAGATTACAATTAAAAGAGAAGAACACTTAAATTTGACTTATTAATACAGAATGGAACAAAATACTTTAACATGGGACATACTGAAGAATATATGTGAACAATGGATCCAGAGGTTAATTTTAGGAACTGTATGCCTGCCATTATAGATACACTGTGTTTAAAAGATATTATGGAAGATGAACAAGATTTACCAAACAAGACTGAGACTGACCTAAAAGTGGATTTAAAAATGAAAGGCCACAATAATGATATGGAAAAGTTGTTATGCTGGACATACAAATGAAACCGACTGATGTCTTAATAATAAAAAAAGGATGTACAAATAAGAAACCAAAAGACTGACTTGAATACCTTTCTTATATTGGATTTACAAAAGAGAATATTTCCCTTTTCTTTCTCCATTACCACTGTGTATCCTGTTTAAATCTTTCATATCTGAAGCTAGCAAGTGGAATCTCCCCCCCTCTCAACTAAGAGTGCTAAAGGAGAGTCTGAGGGGTCCTTGGTGCTCTCTGAGCTTGGTTGTTTTCTTGCAGATGTTTCACGACCCAAACTAGGGAACAGCATCAGCGCAATTTTGGGAATGGAGAAAACTGCAAGAAAACAACCAAGCTCAGAGAGCACCAAGGACCCCCCCCCCATTTCAACCCTGATCTACAGACCTTCTCCTCTATAGAAGAGAGTCCATGCAATCTGTGACCACACCTGTTCTAGTCAGAGAAGCAAGAGGGCCTACCTGCAGAATCACAGACTTTTTCTGACAGCATTATCTTGGCATAACGCTGCGTCTCTGGCTCCTTCAGCTGGCCAGTTACACAACACCCTGCTGTCTTCTGCATCTTCTTATTCCAGGTAATCTCCATTCTCTCGGGCAGCTAAGAGAAATGACAGGCAACAAGAGACTTCCAAAGCTATAACAGTTGGGCTCAGCTCTCAGTATACGCATCTTTTGCTGCAAAAGTTTCACATTCCTTGTTGCAGAAACCTGGGTGGGAGGCAAGCAGTAGACACCGAAACGGGGCCAAGGCCGAGATGTGACTCCAAATGCCGGGTCAAGGTGGAATTCTCCACGGCTGCTTGGCACTGAGCTCCCCTCGAGCCACCCACTCGGAACAAGCAAGCCGTTCTGCCCGCACTGCTGCCAAATGGCCAGCTTGGATGAGAGAGGCCAATTTTCCCCACCCGTCTCCTCTGGAGGAGATAGAGGGAAAAATTTTTCTCGAAATCTGGCTGGTCTTGGGCAGGTGGCAGATGGCAGAAGCCAGGCATTTCTTCATCTGTTTCCTGTCAAAGCCCAGCACTAGAACAAGTGCTGCTTCCACTTTGAATGTTTGGCCGAGGACACAAGGCTTAGGAGAGGAAACGATGGTGAAAGGGAAACAAAGGTTTTGGGAAGCTGAGGCAGGCAACGTGGACCCCCTGCTAAGGGTAGCTGCACCTATAAAACCCAAATTCCCTACCTTTTCCTCAAAGACAGAATGGTTGTAAAAAGAATACAGCCTTTGGGCCAGCCCTTCTTTTTTGCTCCGGAAATGTTTTGCTAGTTGGGATTCTGGGTCTGACAACTCCTGCAGGAAGCAGCCCTGGACGTGGCAGGGTCCCCTAGGAAGAGAAAAGCCGAGAGAAGGCTGGAGGAGCAGCCCACCCTCCTCTCATTGGGGAGGCAGGAAACGGTCACCCTTGCCTTAAAGGCTTGCCTCAGATAACACAGCTGTGAGCTTTCCACCCCAATCTATGTTTAATCCTGAAAAGCATGTTGAAAACATAAATAAAATAATGAATGTCTCCCGAAGAACTGGGAACATGGCTGAGCAACTTTCAAGATCCATCCATGATTGCCTGAGCAGAGAAGCCCCAGATCTCCTCAAATGAACATTAGCCTGCTTCTAACCACAGTACACACAGAGACGTGTTCTATTTCCTTCATCTCGCTCTCTCTCCCCATATTCCAAATATTATATATTGCAACAAAAATATCAGACCAAAACTGGGATATCAAAGGCACTTGTACACAATGTATTATTCCTTTGCTTGTGTGTGCTGTGGGGAAAATCAGTTTTCAGATAAATAAGTTTAAGACAAAAAGAACCTGGCCTTGCAATGTCTGACTCACTGTGGCCCGTTGTAAGGTTTTATCAGAACAGTCCCACCACAACTCCTGAATCTCAAGATGCAAACATTTGTTTTAACTAAAACCATGCTTCTCTGTGGATAACAGAAGGACAGGAAGTAACCTGAGATCTGTTACGTCATTAGGAATATGTATGCATGCATCATTTCCCCCCTCCTTTCTGAAATATATAAATACGAGCTCATCTCTTTGTCTGCAGGGGTGGCTCTCCCACTACTCTGGAGGTTGCAAGGCTCTGGATGGATGCAATGGGGCTCTGAGTCAACCCAGGCAAGACGGAGTGGCTCTGGGTCCTTGGGCCTTTTGGTGACAAGGATTTTCCACCACTAGTCCTGAATTGGGTGGTACTGCCCCAGGCAGACCCAGTGAGAAATCTGGGGGTCCTCGGATACGTTGGGAACCCTTTCGTAGTCAAAATGAAATATTGGAAGAACCAGGCATCCGTACGTCTTGGCTCCTAGAAGATCAGAAGCCAGGCTGCTGTTTTTCCACCATAATTCTCCTGTCTCTTTAGAAATGATGCTGGCCTCCCCAGGGAGGGCTTCCCTGATGATGGTGAAGGCTGAGGAGGGTCTTTGGGGAGTAACTGGGCGCTATCTTGAACCCTATTGTGCAATTCAGAAAGTAGTATTGCACTGCATTTGTTGTAGTTTATTTTGATCTGTTGAAAACACAGCGGTTCTATTTTGGCCAGCATGAATCAATTACTATTCAGAAGCATGTAAGTTTGATAAACAAACAGAGAAACAAATATACCTAGAAGTATCCAGGTCCAAACAGTGCTAAATTATGAAAAAACCCTTCAACAGACGTCAGCCTCTTAAAAGTTTTCAGCAAAGTCTCAAAGTCACTTTGCAAGTTTTCTTCACTCCCTGCGAAAATGTTTCTCCTAATGGGTGTGTGAAAAATTGGCCAGCCATTTGGACTCTGAAAATAATGGTAAAGAAGCAATAGAGACTCACCTCTTTTGCAGCCGAGTAACTGACTGAGTAATATCCACGAGGGCCTTGCTCTTAGAAGTCCCAGGGGAACGCGGTGTGCCAGGAGCAGGGATTCCGGCTGCTGAGGGAAGGCTGCCCTCTCTCTTGGCAGCCGTGGCTGGACTTTCAAGGGAAGACCCCAGGCCTCTCTCCTCTGCAAGTCGCAAAGAGAACGCTCAGCACGGAGCTGCAAATCAACCTGACCAGACCTGGCCCACCAGATGGGAATTGCGGCAAGGCAAAGGACCGCGTTGGCTTCCTGATTAAGTCACTCCAGGCAGCTCTTCCATTCCCAAGCCCCAAGCAAGGAGACCAAGAGCCGAGTATATAAGCAGCTTTGCCTACATAGCAGGACGAAGAGACTAGCTGTAACAGCCTGCACAAACCCAGAGGCACTGTAACGAAGCTGGGCCTTTATCATCATTTGTGAAATGGCCCAAGTGGGTGAAACAACGGGGTGGACCACCCTCCCTCCCTCTGAGACTCAAAATTCTCTTGAAAGTCTACAGAAACAACTTTCCTTTGGCCTGTTACTGGAGGCAGGAAGACCCAACACCATACACCTCTTCCATACCAGCAATATTCCCACCACCGAGAACTTTATTCCAAGTTACCGGTTATGGCCCCCCACCCACACTCATTCTCCCCCCTAGCTCAAACGTGTATTTCCTTGGGGTTCACGTGGTCCCATAGGGGTCCAGGAAAAGGAACGGCTGCCACAATAGCACACAGCCATGAGAGGCTTATTGCTTCTGATCCTGAACAACCTACATCCACCACAACTCCTACAAAAGCCGTCCTGTATGCACGGCCTAGCCAAGCCCCACACTGGAATCAGCCCAGGAAAGGGCTGCCTCTTACCACGGGGTCTTTGCTGGCTTCCGGCCCTCTTGGCTTCAGGGAAGAACATCCTTTGCTTCATGCGAACCACAAGGCTTTCCACCTCCTCATCGGAGCTCTCCGGCTCCCTTGAGCTCTGCCGCTGGCTCTGGAGGAGGGAAGCACCTGGCCTCCCCCAGGAAGCAGTGGAGCCCCTCCGGGGAGACGCAAGGGGCAGGCGATGGGAGAGATTCCCCCGGGGGCTTCCCACAAAGACGGGATCGTCCTCACTGTCGGGATCACTGCACGGGAGTGGAGAGAAAACAGACCCAGCAGAGCAGGCAGCCGCCCTTCCAGCAACATCGGAGGCTTTTGGTACGTGGAGAGGTCGTGACTCTGCAATATAACAGAACAACAGAATTGGAAGGGACCTCGGAGGTCTTGTAGTCCAACCCCCTGCTCTGGCAGGAAACCCTGTATCATTTCAGACAAATGGTTATCCAATCTCTTCTTCAAAACTTCCAGTGTTGGAGCATTCACAACTTTGGGAAGTCGTTCCACTGGTTAATTGTTCTCACTGACAGGAAATTTCTCCTTAGTTCTAGGTTGCTTCTCTCTTTGATTAGTTTCCATCCAATGCAATTAAACATTCTCAAAAATTTGTTTATTAAACTTGCACGCCACCCATATCCCCAAAATCCTGTCTTCTAAGCCAAATTGGACATTTTCATAAGGTAAGTAGAGCAGAGCTTCTCTGGAGTTCTTCTTGGCAGAAATGGCTGGCCGCTCCCTTCTCCTGTTTTCTCAACTCCCCCAGTCTACCCTACAATGCTGCATTTCCTGGTGGTGCCTCATCCACACATAATCCCTGATCAGTTTTATGACATCAGCCAAAGTTAGCTTGGCATCATGACCTAGCTGGGCATAAATTTTACATAAAATTAGTTAGCCCATGATCATGGACTCTTATTTATTTCAAATTCATGGCAATAGCCAACGACAAAGGAGACTCTTAAGGTCAGACCAAATGTCAGCCTGCATCTTTACTTTCTTTCAAGCTAGCTGCCGTGGAGATGGGGTGGAGGGTGAAAGCAATGGGTATTTGGGAGGGGAAGAGTGCAGGAGGTGAAAGTGGAATTTCTGAGAAGTGATGAGGAGGCCTGGACTCAGAATAGCCAGCTTGGGTTGTTTAACATCTTCAAGGCCAACCATTCTGGAGGAGCGAGACATTCCCAAAACATCTTCCTGGCCGATGACTGAACTCTGGTTGCCTGGCTACTGGGGCTGGGCTGGGCTGTGGGGTTAGTTTCAATTTGTCTCTTCACGCACGTTTTGCTTCAGACCTTGCCTGATTTTGCTGCAATCAGTTCTTTCCTGGTAAAAGTACCTTTTCTCTGAATCTATGGAGCGCAGGGTTTTCTTTCCTAGGGATTGATCAAAGGCAGCCCTGACACCAACAATCAAGAGGTAAACTATATCCCAGTCAAGGAACTGCCAAACAAGCTAATGGTAAACAGTCCAACCCAAGAATCTCTAAGACCACCCACATCCCCACTGACAGGACAATCCATTAGAATATAAACTGAGGGCAAACCCCACTCCCTACTAACACTGATGATGTTACCTAGCTTGGGTAATGAAATGTTTCCAAGAAAACAGCCGAACTCAGAGAGAATCAAGGAGTCCTCAAACGAGAGTCTGCCGGCACCTTTTCCTCAGAAACAATGCAGCCTGCTGACCCTTCCACTAGGTAATATTACTGGAGAGGGAGAGGGAGGGCATGGCGAAAGGGCGTTTAGCATTATTCCCAGGGAATTTAACTGAAGGACTCTGGCCCTTTAGCGTGGCTGCAAGGGTGCCATCCAACAGCAGTCATAATGATGAGGAAGGCACTTCAAAATTATAATCTTCTTCAGTCGGCATTTCTGACTGTTGCACAAAAGGGGCTGTCTTGTACCAGATTGGGCGCTGAACCAGCACTCTCCCTCTTTAAGAATTTGGAAAGGAAAAAAGCAGCTAAACTTTGCCAAGCCCTGCACCCAAAAGTGGGGGGGGGGGAGAAGAAAGGTTGACTCACTTGCCTTTTGCTGCAGGTCCATACTTATCTTCAGGAGAGCTAAAAAAATTCTCCTTTGAACTTTTCAGATTCAAAAAATAAAAATAGGAAAAAATAGAATTAAGAATTAAACTCTGGAAGCAAATAAGGATTTTTAAAACTCCCCCCCTTCCCACCCTAGGAAGTTAGCAGGCCCTGCACCCAATACTTGTGAAAGGCCCACTTTAAAACATCACTGGGCTAAACCCAGCCAGGCCCTTCTTGGACCTGAAAGAGGTCCCAAAGTCCCTCCCAAGCCAAATACCAGGCGCAAAAGGCCAGGTCCATGTGTAACTGATTTATTGCTAAAAGCCTAGGGACAGGAATCTTCTCAACTGATGACCAGCACTTGGTTAGTTACCGTGTTTTCCCAAAAATAAGACATCTCCCGAAAATAAGCCCTCCTCCGAAAATAAACCCTTCCCCGAAAATATTTAAACACATGCGCAGCCGGTCTCTGCCATTTCCTCTGGTTAGGGTTAGGGAGACAGAGGAGCCCCGTCTTGCTCCATGTGCCCCAAAATAATAAGTCCTCCCAAAAAATAAGGCCAAGTGCTTATTTCTGGGTTCAAAAAAATATAAGACAGGGTCTTATTTTTGGGGAAACACGTTAGATAAGGGTCAGTCGGGTGGGTGGGGCTTGTGGCTACCTAGTGATATTAGGATAACCCCAAAGGTGCTTTTTCAAGAGGCAACTGGACTTTCTGGTTTTTCTTTGAAGACGTTTTGCTTCCCATCCAAGAAGCTTCTTCATTTCTGACTGGATGGTGGGGAATGGAAGGATTTACAGTATATTCCTTGCAGACAACTGGTCATTTGCATTCTTTTAGAGAGTTGTTGAGGCCACTTGGAGGTTTATTTGTGTCCCCAGGGTCACCTGAGTGGTGCAAATGGGTGTGGAGCCTTCTTGGATTTGCAGAGAGGACTGTGTTGGTGACTGGAGATAGATGAGGTCGTATCCCTTCCCCACCCCCACCTCCCCATTGAGAGGGCTGTTCAGTTTGGACATAGGAGGCCACTTTGACCCCTCTTTCAAACCAGGATAATTCCGCTTTTCACCCCTCCTCCTGGCTCTGCCAGTCCTTTTCCTACACCAACCTCCCCTCTTTCACAGGGCTCCAAATTGGGTGCTCTTCCCTCCCCTTGCTTTAAGAGATTAAAATCCTACCTGCTTGACTTTTCTTTTCCATTGTTAAAAGCATTTAGCTCATATTGAGATTAAATTTACAAAAGAAAGCGTCTCACTTTCACCTTCGTAACAAAGTTTTAAATATGAAATGTGGAATAAACAGCCCATTTGGCCATTATTGGCCTGAGGTTCATCATGCACTTTTGGGTGATCACCAAAAGAAACAGAAAACAGTTCATGAAAGTCAGTAAAAGATCTCTTCCCTGCAACTCCTGGGAAAATCCTTGGGTTGTTTTTTATTTTTACTTCACCTGGAAAATCAGCTGAATCAACAGAGTGCTTGCAATATAAAGGGCCTTGTTAGGGCGGTGATAAACTGCACTTTCCCCAATATTTCTTAGTTGTTTCTGTGGTCATGTATTTACTGTTATTTCATTTTCTGCTTGTTTTTGTTGTAAACCACTCAGAATCACACTGAGACGGGTGGCTATATACATTGGTCAAATAAATAAATTACAGAATTATTAAGGTAACTGCAAAAACTATGTAGAAATTAACACGGCTCTTTTAAAATTTTGTTTACTAAACATAAATCACACACCCTTTGGCCAATCAGATCTTAAAATGTTTAAAACGGAATATGTTTCAGAAAGTCCAAATCAACTTAAAGTACAAAATTTCAGACACACCTGCTGTTTCTTGTCCTTGGTGTGCAACATGAAGCAGATTTGGGGATTCTCATTCTAGACAAAACTAAAACAAGCCATAGAAGGAAACAAAAGTTAGTCCCCTTAAACGATTAAAGTCTCCAAAAGACAACTTGAAAGCAAATTTAATTTAATTAAGAATTTGCTTCCCTTTCAGACTCTTTCGGCCTAATGGGGAGGCCACGGGGCTTAACAAATGTCTCACTTAGCAACAATAATTGTGGTCATAAGTCGAGGACTACCTGTAGGTTAAAAAAGCTTGGAGATCACACAATGGCTAAAACAGAGAAACCCACCAAATATAAGCCAGAATTATGTGTGGTGCCCAGGGTCCATTCCCTTCACTGGGTTGCAGGCAGAACTGGCCATGGGAACTGGTGCTGGCAGCTGGATTGTGGGGCCACCAGCTGTTTCCCAACGGAAGTGTTCCGTTCAGTGGGGAGGCCTAATACTGCAAAAGCGGCTCGAGTATTAGGGAGCCCTCATTGGAAGATTGAGATAAGGGGTGCAGGCCCAAGTGTGGATCCTTATGGAGAGGGGAGAGCAGGCTGTAACATTCCAGTAACAACAGGTAGGAGATAGGACAGGAAACATGGGGTGAGATGGTCATGGGAGACTGGCCACAGGATCTTGTTCCAGCACCTGGAAGTCACTCCTGGGTCCCAGATGGCAGACTCTCAAGGCCCTGGTTGTTGGCTGCTGCTGCAGATTGCCAAGCCAGTTTGTAAGAAGGCTATCTCATTCACAACTTGAATTGATGATGAAAAGACTGGCCTGGTGTAGGAGAAGAGCAGGCAGAGCTGAGGGGGAGGTAGAGTTAAGCATGTCATCAGCTTAGAGTTGTTGCATTCCCATAAATGGTCAAGTCCAATACTTCCATTGACTCTTATCTGGTGTCAATTTACTGTTGAATTTTAGTTGACTAGATTGTGCAGAAGCCTGAATAAATATTCTATCCTGAAATCTAACAGACAGTCCTAATTCTTTGTGCCTGACACTTGGCAAGCATTAACAGGAGAGGATCTGGCTGGGATGGCAGGGGAGGCATTCCCTGAGACATGCCCAGTGATATTCTGGGTCCAACACCAGTCAGGACCCCAGAGAAGGGCAACGGGGGTGGTGGCAATCATCTGAGATATTTGGGAAACAGCCAGGGGCCCCGCTCCTCAGATTGCTAGATGTGAGGCACTATTTGTTAAGTTAGGTACTAAGAGGGATGGGTTGGGATTGCTGTTGTACCAGCCTCCCTGCTGCATAGCAGCTTCTCTACCTGAGCATCTTGATTCTGTTCTGAGTTGACGGTGGAGTTCCCCAGGGTTATGGTTTTGGGACACTTCAGCTTGCCTTCCCTGGGTATGGGGTCTGAAGTATCTCAGAGTTCATGGCCACTACAACAGTCATGGATCTGTCCCAAGTCATCCATACTGGAGAGGATATAGATAGATAGATAGATAGATAGATAGATAGATAGATAGATAGATAGATAGATAGATAGATAGATAGATAGATAGATGATAGATAGATAGATAGATAGATAGATAGATAGATAGATAGATAGATAGATAGATAGATAGATAGATAGAATGAATAGAATTCTTTATTGGCCAAGTGTGTTTGGACACACAAGGAATTTGTCTTTGGTGCATATGCTCTCAGTGTACATAAAATAAAAGATACATTTGTCAAGAATCATGAGGTACAACACAATGATTGTCATAGGGTACAAATAAGCAATCAGGAAACAATCAATATTAATATAAATTGTAAGGATACAAGCAACAAGTTACAGTTATACAGTCATAAGTGGGAGGAGATGGGTGATGTCCCCCTCCTGTCCCCCTCCTTGGCAACCCTATCCCCTGGGTCCTTCTTTTCTTTCTCTTCTCCTCTGCCTTGTCCCGCACAGTATATATTTTCCTGTGTAAGAGATCAAGTTGTGCTGGGAAAAGCACTGAGAAGGTCTCATATGTGTGTGTGTGTGTGTGTGTGTGTGTGTGTGTGTGTGTGTGTGTGTGTGTGTGTGTGCACACGACCTCCTCAGTGCTTTCCCCAGCACGACTTGATCTCTTACACAGGAAAAGGAGACAAAGCATACCAAGTCATAAGCTCTTCTGTGTCATTGAAGGTACTTGGCAAGAGACAAGAAAAAAATGTTACTGCAGCATAGAGTGCTCCTTTTTCCAGACCTAACTGATCTGCAAGCACTTTGATTCTCACACTGGCAACTTCAATATTAGATTCCTCATCTGCAGAATGCCACAAGGAGGCTACTTTGACAGTAACAGAGTCAGATAGGGCAAGGAAAGACATTAGTCACACAGTGCAAAGTGCAGTTAATAAATGATAAAAGGTTATAACATGCTCCTACTCAATTATTTTTCATTATTTTACGGAGCCAGTTTGGTCTAATGGTTAAGGAACCTGGCTAGAAAGCGGGAAATTGCGAGTTCTAGTCCTGCCTTAGCCATGAAAGTCAGTTGGGTGATCTTGGATCAGCCACTCTCTCTCAGCCCAACTCACTTCACAGGGTTGTTGCTGTGGGCAAGTAGGAGGAGGAAGATGTTAACTGCCTTCAGTTATTTATAAAAATAATAAAGGTAGAATATGTTTTTATGTGTATACATTTTAAGTTATTTAGTTTCTTGGCAGTTTATATTGTTCTTTCTTAGCCTACCTAAATAAAATTAAGAAAATCAAGTTAAATGTCTAAGAACAAATGCTCCAGATAACTAACAAAATCAACTTTCCATTAATAGGTTAGAAAATACATTGATCTGATTAAGTGGTAAAAATCTAGAAAAAACATAGCATTTATACAGAGCATTGGACCATCCTCACCTAAGCTATGCTCACAGAACAGCATACAGACCTGTATTATAAGGTTTTTCAGAAGTGAATACAGGTAGTCCTCGACTTACAACACTTCATTTAGTGACCTTTCAAAGTTACAATGGCACTGAAAAAAGTGACTTGATTGTTTTTCACACTTACGACTGTTGCAGCATCCCCATGGTCATGTGATCAAAATTAGGATGCTTAGCAACTGACTCATATTTAAGAGGGGAAAGAAAGTAAGTGCTGTATCTATTCGGGAAGCTACTTCAAGGTCACCCGGCATACCAGCCACATACCATCCTGTACTTGGGACTGACCATTATGAAAACACCTTGCCTGAACCTGATTGGCTACACGGGGTAGGCAATGGTAGTTAACTGAGGGAGGGAAAAGTTGAATTTAGGGATTTTGGTGTGCAATTTTCAGTTCTGGCTTTGCAGTACTGCAATATACTTGACTATATCTTTCTCAACAAATGGAGCCCAGGATTGTTTCTATTTAGAGGTTTAACTTGCAGCAGGTCTGACATTTTGCAACGTTCTGACAAGCAAAGTCAATGGGGAAGCCAGATTCACTTAAGAATCATGTTCCTAACTTAAGTGTTCACTTAACAACTGTGGCAAGAAAGGTCGTAAAATGGAGCAAAATTTACTTAACGAATGTTTCATTTAGCAACGGAAATTTTGGGCTCAATTGTGGTCATAAGTCGAGGACTGCCTGTAGTAGAAATAAAGCAGATAGGCAAACAGAATTGAAAGTCATACTCCCAAAAAAGTACTTTCTGTACTTCTGCAGGTTAACTTTTACCTACTTACATTTTTCAAATTCATCGTCGCTGCCTGAAGATGATGACCTGTAAAACAGACCATAAGAGGACTATTGGTGGCTAAATGGCCAAAAACAAAATCTACAGCTGTAAAAAAAAGGGCACCTCCAGGAGCATAGAGACCCTTTGAAAGGCAGGTAATGCAAGACAGGCCGCCCCTAATAAAAAGTCCAAGGAAACTAAAGGTTCAGACCTTGAACTGAACACCCCCCGTCGAAGCTCTCCGCTCTCCGCCCCCAACACCCTAGTCTGGGCAACGGGGAGCAGCTCAGCCGCGCCGCCCCCCGCCCGCTTGTCGTTTCCAGAGGTCGCCTTCGAAACCGGGCATTAACCTCCTCACGAAGAGCCCACACCGGGTGGAGACCCCCCCCGCCAGGGACGGAACTGCGCTCACCCTCCGCGCCGGGCCATCGCGCCAAGGTCGGAACCTCCGGCGGGCCAGCCAGAGACTGCGGGGCCAGGAAACAGAGGGCTGCTCTTCGAATTTCCCGCCTCGGCGCGCGATTATGACGCAACCCGCAGTTCCGACCATAGAGAGAGCGGGTGAGCGCCCTCCCTCCCGCGGAGGCTGTTCCCCGCATCCGGTGGGCGGAGCCTAGAGGGGGCGTGGCGGCCGGGGCCACTGGCAGGTGTGGCTGTCTCCCGGTGTGGTGGCGGCTGCCGCCTTCGGGCGACCCTCGGCCAGACTCTGCGGCTTCTGCGTGGAACGGCCAGGAGAACCAGGAGCCTTTTCGGAAGAGCCAGGCTCGCACGACCACCAGCAAACCTGCGTGGCTGAGGCGCAGCGAGGGCAAAATAAAATAGAATCCGGTTCCTATAGAAAGCCTCAGTCACGACGCCGGGCCAGGAGACGGGCTCAGAAAGGAATCCCAGGGGCTGCATCTTGCACCGGATCGGCCCGGCCCGTTCTGTGGCCGCGAGAGCAGCCCGAAGCTCCTCGGTACGTGCGGCCACCGAGCCCCTCTCGGAAAACAGACTGGCCTTGGTGCCTCTGACCGAGTGCTGCCATTTACGCCGCCTTTCTTCCCTTCAGGCACCGAAGAAGGCGCGCGTCGCGCTCTCCCTCCAACCTTTCCTCACGGCCGCCCTGGCAGAGGGAGCCTCGGCTGCCACACTGGCTCTCCTTTGCCCTCCACGCACCCACCCGGACTCCAGTTCATGGAAAACTCCTGGTGCTGGGAAGGGCTCGCCCAGGGGAAGCTGCAGGAGATGCCAGGCGAGCAGAGAGCGCTCTTCCCTGCCAGCCGCTCCTCCTCGTGCCGGCCACACTTCCAAGCGCTTGGCTTTGGCACCCGTCGCCTTTGGGGCTCCAAGCATTTCCGAAAAGGATAGCTGGTGATCCTCCTCGCGGCAGTACAGCTTCCCGTTGTAAGAACTGGGGAAGGCAACTGGTGGGCATCAAAGAAAAGGCCCGCAGGCAGAAGGGCAGATGATACCTGTCAATCAAGGAAGGGCAGCGGTCTGCGACCAGGAGAGAGAGAGAGAGAGGCGATCCTCCCTCATTAGGGCAGAGTTCTCTTCCAGCCTGCAGAATGTTGGGGGGGGGGCATCTTTGGGAATTACAGAAGCTGCATAGCTGGGTAAGGGGAAGGCAGCTGGGGTTGGAAAGGTAGAGGGGGAGACCCCTAGGCAAGAGGGCTTCTGGTCATGGCTTCTGAGCAGAGGCATCATGGGATTTTGAGAGAAGCGAGCTTCCAGGTGAGTCAGCCCAGGTGGGACCCTTCCGAGTCCTGCTAGGTGAGCTTGCCAGGAACATCTTGTTGATGCAGGAAACCGCTGAGTCAGTTCCCAGCCCCTCTGCTTGTCTGTTCTCAGAAAGCCCTTATCCAGCAAAGCGGTTGTGGCCCTTGGACCCAGGGACAAGCTCTGCTGTCAGAGAACTTTTGCCCAGCACTCCAAGGAAGCCAACCCACCTCTCTGTTCCATCTGACCCTTCCCTTGACCAGCGAGGCAGATTTTCCAGATGGTCAGATTTGTCTGTGGCTCAAGGGAATTTATACAGGCGTAACCTGTCTCAGAGGGAATTTGGGCCTGTGCACTACCTTGTTCATCCCACTTCTTAAAAGGCAGCTTTCCAGATCTTTGCATGCTGAGATGAGTGTGTGCAAAAGGCTGTTCTGCCATGGCTGTCTCCAAGGAGGACCCTGGCAAACCGCTTTCCTTGCCTGCTTGGGGCGGATGTTCAGAAATGCTACTTGTGCAGAACCCGGCTGTTATAACAGATAGGGCTGTTACGTTCAGCGTTCATTACTTCGGAGGCAGAGTCTGGATGCTGAAATTGCCTCTTGTAACTGAGGGATTCAGGAAGAAGAAACCTGGGTTCTGAGTAATCAGGACCCTTCTGGACACTTCTAGAAGCCCCCCTGGAGGGAGATCAGCTCTGTGACTTCCACCCCTTCGAAACAAAACAGCAAGCTCAGCCCTCCAATGTGGCGCTGCCTTGACCCTTTGCCTTCTGGCTGTTGCTTGCTGGGTTAGGGTTAGGGCTTCCCCTTTCAGAAGTCCGGGATTGTTTACTCCCACTCAAAAAAATGCAGTTTTCTGCCATTTTGCTTTTTTACTAAAGCTTCAAAATGTTTATTTTACTGCATGCGCTATGGAAGCCCCTGAGGGCCAAAAGACATGCTGAGCCTTTGAATGCCAGTGCCTCCCCCCCACCATCAAGTTCACTTCACCCAGACTAACCCAACATACTTGAGTTTCTATCACATGCTCTGCCCAAACACATAAACCTATGATGGCTTAACAAGTTTTGTGATTTAACAGGCTACAGCCTACCATGTAAACTTCCTTTTCCATATACCCTGAATCACAAACTACAAAGCCCATTTTACCCTGATCTAATGTGTCATGTGAACTACACCAACAAGCATAAGCTGCTGTTGAGCAACACAACATGGGTGCCAATAGTTTTCTTCACATCTTTTATTAAGATTCAACATTCCACTTTTCCCAGGGCAGGTTTTATGATGGAAAACTGCCCGCAGTTGCTTTTCGGTGCCTAGAAGACACAATAACCTGCACTGGACTCTAGTCATTAATCAGATCACTATCAGGTTATTTTGCTGGGGTAGTTCCACACACAATTCTACCTTCACATGGCAGTTGGGAGAAAAAGCTGCATACCGGGTGACCCAAGGAACAGCTCTGGGTTTGAAACGCACCCTGCATTAACCCTCATCCATATCACTGGAGGAAAGCCTGATGAATTCAAGTGAGGCACCAAAGCCAGAGAGAAGGGGCTGAGGAGGTGCACGCCCTCCCTCGCATGCCAGCCAGTCTCACTTTCTTACAGAGCACACTCACACGTGTTACCTAGGCAATAGCAGCAGCACCCCCACATGAGCCATTCCGAGGGGGAGGGATGCCTCCTTTTTGACATGGCTCATCCTCTCTTACACCCCCAAGCTTTGAGGTGGTGCACGCAGAGATAAAATCCATGCTTAGATCATTTTATTAGTTTTTAGAATGTGTGCAGGGAAGAGATTCATTCACTGAAAGCCCAAGCTGGTTCTCCTTCTATGACGCTACCAGTGTTAATATGGAATGATCCCATCTATTGATAAACCTTCATCTCCCTCTTGCCAATATGAAGGATGAAGCAAGGCTATTGTACAGCCGCACCCAGTGCACCTCCTGAAAGATGACAACTGGGACTTCGGCTGCTCAGGCCCATCCAGCAGCAGCCCCCGCCCCACGTTGGCTTTATTTCAAGGCCCATGTCCCGACCCACCCACCAGCAGAATGCCCTACATGTAGGTCCAGCAGGAAGACCAGTGGGTGGCATGGCAGGTGTCGAGGAGAGAGCTGCTGGAAATGTTCAGGGCAAGGAGCAGGTGCCTTTCCGGTTCTGGCATCACACTCTGCCTTCAGCCATAACTGTGGGGACTATGGAGACTGATGGGAGAGGAATCCTGGCGTCCCAACTGGCCCTTTAGCTGCCAAAGACGGTGGCTGAGATTTTGCACTTGGCAAGTGCCCAAAGCACAACCCACGCGCATTAGTTGGGCAGCGCGGCGCTTTCGACGAAGGGCTGGCATCAGTGCAGGCAGAGGGCCATAGCCAAGCTGCAGGGGGTCCAGTCTGGGCCTGGGGAGCTCTTGGAGGGGGAGCAGGCTGTCTGCCATCCCAGGTTGCTTCTGAGCCAGCCAAGACAGCCCGTTCTTTTTTGACAGCCTCTTCGGAAACCAGGTAGAACGGTTGTTTGAGTCCCAAGGTTTCCTGCAACAAAGGAAGAGGAGACTTTTAGAAGGAAAGAAGAGCTGGAGGCGGAGGGATGCTGGGCTCAAGTGCTTCTACTCCGTGAGAAAGGGGGAACGTTTCTTCCCCATTCTAGAACTTGATAGACTGAGTTTGAAAGGTTGGGGAATCCACTGGGTGTAGATCAGGCTATCCATAATATGGTTGGAGATACAACATGATATGTACTGACCATAAGGTGTTTTGTGAGTTGTGTGAATTCTGCCTATATATATCGGAATTATTTTTCATGGCAGTTTATATCCCCCCCCTTGCCCCATCAATCTCAATTGCCACAGACAGGCAGGCATTAGCGGAAGTCAAGCAGCATTTAAAAAAAAAAAAGGCTGCATTTGTCATACCTCCCCAAAGTATGAGGTGGTGGATCTAACATTGCTACCAATACACTTCACGTTTCCTGAGGCTGGTGTATGTTGGAGAAAAGCTGCAAAATCCTTTAATTCAGCCCCTCTGACTTGGTGTTAGTTGCTGCCCACCCCCCATGCCACAATTATCTGCATCCCAATCTAGAAAAAATAAACATAGCAGTATTGAAATGGAAAACAAGACACTACAGCCATTTGAAACCAATTTAAAATTTAAACACTGACTTTTCACGTGCTTTTTTTTTCTTCATTTCAAGGCAGGGGTCAGAGTACCTTCTTCCCCATCCTCGGTGGCCAGAGCAATGCTAGAGGAGGCAAACCCTGTCCTTAAGCCACAGCCAGGAGGAGCAAGGAGGAGGGAGCTCTCCAGGAAAACCAGTTGCTCCCTGGAGCTCTGCAAGCCCCACATGAAGTCAGGCACTGGGTTTGCCACTCATTCCCTTTCAGGCCTCAAGACAGAGGAGGCAGCCGTCTGAACCACCTTCCTTCCAGGGCAGTAAGGGCAGGGGGAGGAGTGGAAAGGGAGGAAAGGAGGTGGAAGATGGTAGGCCAGGCTGGAAAGGAGAGGCCAAGGTGAGAAAAAAGTGAGGTCAACGAGAGAATCCCTGGCAGGGAGCCTGGACTGCGGAAGAGATGGGAGAGCCTGGGAGATGGCCAGAGGGCAAAGCAAGGAGGGAGGAGCACGTGCAGAAAGGAAAGAAGCTACCTGCCACAGGACACGTACACTGGTAGCCATCCAAGAGGAGCATGCACAAACACCAGCCGCATCACAGGCGTGAGCCTGCACACCCAAGCCAGCTTACACAGAGGTTTTTCATAGTCAGCACCGTTTCGGATAGCTCACCAAAACCTAGGGAGGGGCTGGCAGAGTTGCAGTGGGGTTGTGACTTGTGTGGCTCTGTTAAAGCAGAGGATGCCTGGCTTCCAAGACCGTGCTGAGGGCAAGGAAGGAAGACGGGGTGTGCCCTCCTGCGCATCTCATGCCGCATCCAGTCACAGAAAGCTCCTTCCTTGTGTCTTTCCTTGCATCGCTCCCCCCCCCCCGTTCCAGCCAAGCCCTTCTGATGGGAACCAAAGAGGATATCAAACTGATTCACAAGCATCTCCCCTTTCCCATTCAGACGCATCTTTCAGGGAATCACAGGATGGCTGGAAAAAAACTTCCTGAAAAATGACACCCCTCCAATTCAGTGTCTGATGGTACCACCCGGACAATGTGGCCAGTGATTCCTTGGCTTTGACCTGACCATAGTGCTTGAGCACTGTGGCCACTGGCATTTCCTCTTCCGTCCTGTGTCAGCAACCCGATCCCTTCCTGCCAGAGCCCCCCTGCAGTGGATGGAGTGACCTGCAGGCTTTGGGGAAGCCGGGGAAGGTACTGGAGACCTTTCCAGCTATCTTGGTGAAAATCTCCACGGAGGTGGATGGAGAGCACAGTGTGCCCCGTGGTGGGATACCCCACTAGGGTTTCATTCAGACAATGCAGGGCCAGGTTTCAATCCTGGGATCTGGAAGTCTCTCCCACAGCCTAGCCCTAGCCGATGCCACAGAGCTGGTGGGGTGGAGGGAAGGCCCCTCAAAAGAATATGTGGAATACATTGTGGTGATGCTTACTTTTTAATGTGTAAATAATAAGATCTTTGCAGAACCATCATTGCTAGCCAAAACTCAGTCTTTTGTTTGCATCCTTTTCTGTTTGCTGATAAGGAGGCGCTATAGATTTGTCTTAAGGAAGAGAGCCGTGGCAAAAATCAGGTGGTGTCTCGGAGCACCGCTTTATGTTGACTAGCCTATGTCTTTAGTCAGAAAAGATCTTGCCAGGCTCCTCCTGATTCTTTGACCAGAGGGTGACCAAAGTCTTGCTCGTAGTGTCATTGCTGGATCCCTTTGACAGTTGGATTACAGGGCATTAAGTTGGATTCTAACCAGGGAAGTGATCAGAGGCAAAGTCCTTGCTGTGCTTGCTATTCTCCATGTTTAAGATACTCCAACTCAACTCAAGAAAGTAAGTTGCCCTGACTCATGAGAAGCAGAGGCCGGCTCCAGCAAGCCTGATCTTGCACCCACCGCTTCCTCTGTGGACCTGCAGAGTGCAATGTACCACTCTTAATGTGAGAGCGTGCAGATACACTGCAGTTCACATCCTGTCCAATCATAGATGGCAGCAGTGAGAGCTTTAGGAATCCTACAACCTGTAGCAAAAGAAGATGTGGCCTTTCTTACTAGTCCAGCTTCCTGTGCTACCCAATAGAAGAGGCAATGCTTCAGTTTGTCCAGCTCTTACCATTAGCCCTGTCTGTCCTCGGGGTTGGCTGAATTGAGGAGGCAATGGCTGACCCCCTGCTGGCCATATACCACTACTTGTGCCTCTTGAGTGCTTGGCTGAAGAACATTTGTTCAGGTTCATTTCCCTACAACAATCTAAGCGTCAGGGGAGTGGAACCAGAAGTGCACTCCTCACCCAATCTCTGTAAGCTATAAAGATGTCTCCAAATTTCCCAAGGACTCCTGGGACAGCACCCGATGTTTGCATGGAGCCCCTTGAAAGGAAAGAGGGTTCTGCACCCTTGATGCCACTCATTGATGCCAGCCTTTGATCTTGATCCTGCAATCAGCATGGCAGCGTGGAATGCACAACAGACAAATTATGCAGACCGAGGACGTCTCCCACAGACTCCCTGGTTCCATCCTTGTTGCTAAAACTCTTGATTTCTTCTCGTCTTCCTTCTTCTCCAAGTGAAGACCCTCTTGTCCTGCCAAGGCCAAGGAACCAGAGGCCCTGGGGCTTGGCAACCACACCTTGCTTGATATCACTTGCACACGTTGAGTTATGCGCAACCCAACAAGACTAAGAGTCTATTTACAAGACCACCATGTATCATCCTTCTCCCTCTAGAAGCATTCTCGGGGTACAGAATGAACAGCTCTCTATCCATATAAGAAAATTAAATGGTTGATTAATTTAAATAGGGCACCAACTTTTACAGGGGGGGATAAAATGAAAAAGGACAAATATTTTTTATTGGAAGTGGAGCATCTGTCATTGCTAGGAAAGGTATAAAATACAGCCACAAGACACCTTCAAGAATTGGAGAGGAGGGCACCGGGCGGAGGCGGAACAAAGAGGGGTGGATGGAGAAGCCCACTTTCTCCCCCTTTGCACCACCCCCACGTTCTGTCCCAACACTGACAGGGGAAAACCTCCCTTCTGCTGAGGATTCCAGCTGTGCCTTCCCCCCTCAGGCTGGGGTGGAAGGTCCCTCATCAGCCAGCTATGCCCCAGAAGCTGACCCACTTAAGAACATGAATGGGTGGGGGACGGGGGCTGACACACTAGGGCTCTTTCCCGTAGACCTGTCTTGCCTTCTCCTGTCAAAGAACGGATTCCTTAGACGACTTCCCGTTTCAACAGCTGATTCACATTGTAATGATATTGCATCATTGGTGGCAGAAATGCTATGTGGTTCCAATGGTTTCAGGGTGATTCTTAGGACTTGTTTTTATGCCAATTTTTTTTAAAGATACTCCTTAGTGAACTGAACTCCACTGCAGACCAACAGCCTAAGGGCCAAATGTCCAAATGTGAAAGAACATGGAATTCAATATTAGGGTTAGGTCATGCTGTGAGGGTTGAAAGATGGACAGGAGCCCTACTATGCACATTTGCCCTAAAGCGAATTGGGTGGGTTTACTCCAAGTTAAGAGTGGATTCCAGCTTTCTTAATTTGCTGAGTTACCCTTTGATTTCAAAGGGCTCGGGGACACTTAACAAGGTCCTGGATCATGGCCAGAATACACAAGGCAGCTCTGGAAACTCAGTAAGCCCAACTGGCAAGCGTCCATTATTCAACCCCTCCCATCCACACCTGGGACTTGTCACTGCCCCTCAGCAGGCACCCAGCTTCTGCACAGGGCAGTTGGGGGGGGGAGAGGGCAGAGAGGGAAAAAGAAGTGTAACCACCACTGGGGTTCCTCAAGGAAGTCTTGAAGGATGCGCGCATACACACACTGTGTGCAACAGACCCTTTGTGAAGAAGGCAGTTCAGCTGAATTCCAGGGCTCGGTGGAAAGGTCAAAAAAAGCTTGTAACTCACTGCCGCCAGGCCTGCACTGAGCTCTCCTAGGGGTTTGCGTCTCTAGGGGAAAATTCTATTCACGGCAGCCGTGGAACCAGCGGCCAAGAGGAAGCGCTGGCGAAGCAGGTACGGCTGGCAGTAGTCGAAAAGGGACAAGAGAGCAGGCGTATGTGTGGGTGGGGGGATGTCTTCCCGGTACCGCTGATTCCCGTCCGGGACTACCCCGGTCCCCTTCCACGCTACCCGGGAAAGGGTCGCCGGAGTGTGAAGGACGGAGCCTGCCCTGCCGGGAGCGGAGCCCTTCTAAGGAGGGCCACCGAAGGCTCCCGGGGCCGCGTGTAGATGCAGCCAGCGAGCTTACCTGGGCAACGAGAGCCGCGCCCCGCGCCCGGACGGGACAGGCGGGCAACACGACCCGAGTTCGGCGGCGGCCAGGTGGAGGAAGAGCAGGAGCAGCAGCTGCAGGAGGCGGCGGCAGCTGATGCAACTCTGGCCAGCCGGCGATTGGCGCTTCATGGCGGCAGAAGACAGGACGGGTTCCGGGGAGATGCTCCGGAACGGCGACGGAGCCCGCGCTGCCCACTCACCGCGACGGCTTCCAGACTCGAGGTAGGATTGCCACCGCTCTTCGAGACTCTCGCGGGGATTAGTCGCCAGGCTCTGCCGTCGCACCCGGCCGGCCCCGGGTTAAATACCGCTCCCTCCCGGCTCCTTCCACGACGGGGCGGGGCACTCGGCCGCCACTGACGCCGCGGCTCTGCTCGGCCCGCCCCGAGCCTCGGCAGCCGCCTCCTTCGGGGACGGCTGGACAGGAGGTGCGGGGCCCGCACGGGTGCCCCTCGGAGGGAAGGCGCTCCCTCCAGCCGGCGCGGCTTTTGCCCAGCGGTGGCCGCTTCCCGGCCGCGGGCAAACGGCGGCCGAAAGCCAGGCGGCCGCGCCTGCCGTCGTCCTAGCGCTCCCATTTCGCAACAAGTCCAGGCTTCTTGTGGTTGCGCCGCCCGGCAGGAGGAACTACGGGACGGGCGGCCTCGCCTCTGCTCCAAGCCCTCCGGGCCCCCGTGCGGCGCGGCTGCCGGGAGAGCATCCGGAGCGTCTCGGGTAGCTCCCAGCGAGATGTTGAAGGGCTGGCCGGAGACCACCCGCTCCCGCGCCGGGATGGCAGAGCTCGTCCGAGGCTTAAACCGGCTGGGGCTTAGGGCCAGCGCCGAGGGCTCGGAGAGCTTTCCCGTGCCGGTGGCTCTGGCGCAGCTGCATGGCATTCGTGGGAGAACTCCGTCGGGCAACCCGAACTCCACGGAATTATGCCGAATTTCAACGTCCTATTTGAAGATGGGAAGAAAAGTCATTTGCTAGCCTGAAGGGCTGCCTTTTATCTCAAGATACATGTCAAGGGACATTTCAGGTGGCAAAGAAAACCCACAACCGAAATAGCTACCTGTCCAGTTGTTCGAAAAATCCTCTTCAAAGCCTGTGAAGCAGAGCATCATCCCCAAATCCTGGCAAAAGTGCTCAAGAAATGCAGGATGACAGCTCCTCCCTTAACTCCAGGCAAGTAACTTTCACAGCCAGGTTGCACTGCAATTCCACCAGAGGCCTTCTGGCCAGTCTCCTCCCTTGAATGGATAAAAAACTTGGTATTTGCTGCACCCTCTGCTGCTTCAGTTCCCCCCTTCCCCTTCCAGTCATTACAATCCTGAGGGCCCTCAAGGACAAAGCCTAGCAGATGCTGCAACCTCTGTTCTGCTCTCGCAAAGTATCCGAACAGGGGAACTCATGAATGCCGTGAGGACATTGCAGGAAAAAGGGGCACCGGCAAGGCCTGGGTGAGTGGGGGGGGGGGGTTTGTTTTGTAGTGAGTGGAATAATGGAGACCCTGGATTGCCCTGGTGTGGCTGGACTTCCATTCCGGCCTCCTTTGGCCCTCAGAGACAGGTTTACTGCTGATATGCAATTATTTCAAGAGCTGGCCTTCATTTTATCTCAAAAAGGCTTCTGATGCTTCTGTGAAAAGTCGATTTCATCCTATCTGCAAAGCGAAAGAGCCAGCCGTGCCTGGCATCCATTCCCTTCTGGTCTTCCCAGAGTTCAGAACTCCAGAAGAGCCTGAATTGTCGAACAACGCGATCGATTTGTCCCATCCGCTCAGGCCACACGTACAAACACGTGGCAGAGCTTTCTTTCACAGGGAAGAAAGTACCCGGCTTTTGCAAGTGTGGTGTAGCTGGGTCGGCCGCTCCTTCTGTCATGACACACAAGGGAAAACCATTTCTTTACTTGTCCAAAAGGAAAACTATTGGTAAATGTAGATCACAGGCAAATAATCCTGATTAAAAATGGGCCCCAAACACTGATGCTCACGGACTTTCAATGCCAACAAAGCTACACCAATGTCTCCTAATTCGCTGCAGGGCTTTGGAGAGCGGAGAGCCCTGCTCTGCCACCACTGCGGCAGGAGCTGGAGCTGGAGCTGCTTGACGGGAGTTGTTAAACACCACCTTCCTGTGCAACTTGGAGAGCTGCACAGCCTTCTTATTTTCTCATTCCAGGTTTCCCCTGGCTACAAAACCATGAAACCCATTTACTTGCCTCTTCAGTGTTGATTTAAGAATTACAGGTTCCTCTGTATTTAATATGTTCTCAGAGTGATTAACAAGATCGTAATTTAGTGGTAAACAGTACAATAAAGTAAATCCATTGGCAAGGAGACAGGACATTTCGAGCACACAAGTCAGAGCAACACTCATTAGCCTCTGATCCAAAGGCTACGCTGAATGGGGAAGGACGTTTGGCAAGTCTAGAGGGTGGCACAAATCACCTGAAGTGCACAACCAAGCAATGGCATCACCACCTAGGATACAGTAGTGTAAAATACAACCACCAGTGCCTTAATGAACAAATCACATTTAAGAAAAAGCATAGCACTGCCTCGTGTAAACTCAAACAGATTCATATGAAGGGTTGCCTGACCCAACATTCAAACAGGGGCATTACTCCTAAGATTGACAAAGTTAAACACAAAGGGGAATGTTCTGACTTAATTATTTTACGAGAAGGATGTTCAGTTTAAACTCTCCCCAAAAGCTGTGGAATTTCTGCAACAGCTCAGTATTGTGGCTAGGTGCGAGGCACTGATCATCCATCCATCCATCCATCCATCCACCCACCCACCCACCCATCTATCCACTTATAGGCTGCCCAACTGTTTAAGAATCTGGATGGCTTTAACATTAAAAGCAGGAAAACAATAACACAATGAGAACATAGATCAAACATATCCAGAAAAAGGATACAGGTTGTTTCTGCTTTACAACTATTCTTGTTCGGTGACTATTTGAAGGGACAGCACTGAACAAGGAGGCTTTTATGACCAGGCCTTACAGATCTACATCCCTGCAGTCACGTGATCACAATTCAGGCACTTGGTAAGTGGCAATTATGGTCTTTGCTGCAATTCTGACAGCCGCAGGATCCCGAGGTCCTATAAGCACCTTCATGGAGGCTTCCTACAAGCTAAGTCAATGGGGAAGCCAGCAGGAGCTCTGAGAGCACCAAGAATCTTGAAAGCCTGGCAGAGTCTCTCTCTCTCTCATACCAGAGAGAGCCAAGGCAGGGTAATCTAAAGCTTCTCCCTCCTGTCTTTTTGGGCTAAGTTCAAGTTTTCCTAAAAGCTGCTGCATATTTTTCAAGGCCCTCTCTGTATTCATATAGATCAATATATCAAAACAAACATTTGATACAATTTTCAAATTATTTATAAGATTTGTATTCGCAAGCCACCAAACAGCCTCTACCAGTGGGCTCAGGTAGTTGAGGATCCGCTGAGGAGCAGCCTATCAGATTCCTTAGAGGTTACAGGGCCAAAAGAATCCCAAATAATGTAGCAAGACGGCCAGTCATGTTCAGCTGGCTGGCCACAGTGGCCCAGAGGCAACCCCACTGGAGAGCTCTTATCCATAGGAGAACCAACCATCTGAATAAGGGCCACTGGACAACAATCCAGCGAAGCAAGAAGGGAGGACTAAGAGTATTTAATCTACTTTATCACCACAGAGTGATAGATCTTGTGCTTGGGCACATTCTGTCATTCTCTGACTGCTTCCGCTGCTTCGTCTCCCCAGTTCTCTGCAAACCGAGGGGAGGCTGCTCAGGGATTATTTTGACAAGGGCCCGAGACACCTCTTCTTACTAGTAATGAAACAGGTCCTCAATCAATTTGTCCAATTTCCTTGTTTAAGAAATCCCCAATTACTTGCCAGGGGCCCAGAGCAGACCATTTGAAAGCCCCACTGAGGTAACAATGGCGATCAATGCATGTGAACCAGGAAGTGTTTTGACTGTGGCAAAAACAAGATACTAATATCTTTCATATCCAAATCAAACAACTGTTCTACCATGTGACCCTACCACATGGATTGGATCAAAATGCTCAATTATTTATTAAATTTATATGCCACTTACTATCCAAATTCTCTAGATTGCAAGGGAAAAGTCAATGGCTTCCAAAAAAGAAACGAACTCCTAGATTCAACCAGTTTTTGCTCCTACTGAATGGAAGCTTCAGTGCTACGTTTCTAGTGTAAGCCTCATATTATCTTGGGGGTTGCAAAAAGGAAAGTATAAACCAAAAGAGGAAAATAATACGTAATCAAACAGAAAAAAGACACAGCAGAATGGCTACTTTATTTGGAAAATGGAAACCTGATTAGTGCCACGGAGGACACTAACCACAGAAAGGCTTTAACAACTTTTTTTGAGGCAAATGAAATGGTTGCTAAGAAAAAGGCGCCTGTTTTGCTGGTAGTTGTGGGAGATAAAGAGAAGATTTTATTGAAAAGCTTAAGGCCCCACAAAAAAACCATGTGATTCAACTTTACAAAGCTAGTAAATTGGGAACATTTGGTGGCAAAATCATTATTCCATGCAAAGCAATTCCACTTTCATAAGCAGAAACAGAAAGGAAGGTCCATTGCAGCTGAGCTTAAGGAAATTGTGTAAGCAATGAAATTTAGTGACAGGTTAAAAAAATACACTAGGACTGTGATGGCGAACCTGCAGGCACGCGAGCCATCGCCCAGCTCAGCTCCACCACGCATGCATGCGCGCCTCCCACCGGCCAGCTGCTTTTCGGGTATCTGCCGCGCATGCGCAGAGGGCGGGGTGCATCCACAGCAGTGGTGGGATTCAATTTTTTTTACTATCGATTATGTGGGCGTGGCTGGGTGGTCATGTGACTGTGTGGTCATGTGACTGGGTGAGCGTGGCCAACTCAACAGCACTCACGTCGAGGGTCGCCTTGTCTCGCCACGCTTGCCTGCCTCCCGAGTTCTTCTTTGTCTATTAATTTGTCTACTACTATAGTGTCTGGTTGATTATCTAATGCCTGCCTGTCCTTCTGGATCCGGAACTCCCACAGATTCTTAGCTCTATTATTCTCCACAATCTTCTGTGGAAACTCCTTGATGGATGGATGGAGAATTCTGGGAGTTAAAGTCCATACATCTTTCAGCTGAGAGACACTGATCTATCCCTTGGGTTCTATTAAGTGTGGTAAATCCCTGCTTCTATGGATCTGGTGCTTAGCGCCTGTTCTTGTGCTGTTATGATCAGTGATCAGTGCTGCCTTTTACACACACACCACTTCAGGAATAATTATAAAAATGTTGATTTCTCACTCATTTTTTTTACTACTAGTAGAAACAAAATAAGCAGCCATAAATGTCACCTAAAGTTGGAACCTTATATTTGGATTCTGATGCATATTTATTGTTGTGAATGATTTTGCAAAACAGTGGCTGGGAAGACTTGCCAAAGATACCGTATTTTTCGGAGTATAAGACGCACCTAGATTTTAGAGGAGGAAGACAAGGAAAAAAGTATTCTGAACCAAATGGTGTAGTAATATATTATTTAATAAAATACCAGTGTAGCAGAATACTTTTTACAACCATGTATACTTTTTACATCCTTGTACACTTTTTACAACTATGTATACTTTTTACAAACTTCAAACTTGACAGCTTGAAGACTAGTGGACTTCAACTCCCAGAATTCCTCCTCCAGTCATGCTAGCTCAGGATTGGGAGTTGAAGTCCACAAGTCTTAAACTTGCCAAGTTTGAAGACCCTTACACCCCTAACCCAGGGGTCTTCAAACTTGACAGCTTTAAGACTAGTGGACTTCAACTCCCAGAATTCCTCCTCCAGTCATGCTAGATGGGGTAATTAGAAGGCAAAAACACTCCAGTTTTTGCAAAAAAATGGCCCATTTTTCGCTCGTTTTTTTTGCAAAAACAGGTCCTGCAGAGGGTTTGGGAAGCCTGCAGAGCACTCCTAGGGGGTGGGGGAAGGCAAAAACACCCCAATTTTTGCAAAAAAAGAGCTCATTTTTCACTCTTTTTTGCAAAACCAGGGCATTCAGAGGGTTTGGGACGCCTGCAGAGCACTCCTAGGGGGTGGGGGAAGGCAAAAACGCCCCCATTTTTGCAAAAAACCGCTCATTTTTCACTCATTTTTTTGCAAAACCAGGGCATTCAGAGGGTATGGGAAGCCTGCAGAGCACTCCTAGGGGGTGGGGGAAGGCAAAAACGCCCCAATTTTTGCAAAAAAAGAGCTCATTTTTCACTCATTTTTTTGCAAAACCAGGGCATTCAGAGGGTTTGGGAAGCCTGCAGAGCACTCCTAGGGGGTGGGGGAAGGCAAAAACGCCCCAATTTTTGCAAAAAAACGCTCATTTTTCGCAAAAAGTGGATGCGGGGGCGGGGCTTCGGGAGGCCAAAAATGGCTGTATTCGGTGTATAAGACGCACCGACATTTCCACCCTCTTTTGGGGGGCAAAAAGGTGCGTCTTTTGTCACGCAGTGATTTTGTATTGTCTGTTACATGTATATGCAGGCAGATGCATCCCTATCAAATATAATGGTTCATTCCTGAGCACATGATTAATGTTCCTAGTACGCATGTGTACATTCCTTTCTTTTGATTCATTCTTTTTGTTCTCTGCTTCATGACGAAGCAAGATCTCTTTTATATAGCCAGTATGTAATTAACTATTTTTGATAATAAATAAATATCTTTTACATTAGAATTATAATGCGGTTTATTTTGACAATGTCAGAGTTCCAGGAAAAGATTCAGTTCACCTCTGATAAGAGTAATTCTTATCCCAACAGTCTTATACTCCGAAAAATACGGTAAGTTTACAAAACACCTATTTCAACTAACATTTCTTAATTGTGTATTGTGTTCCCAGTTACTGTGGAGGAAATTGGAGCTTACCTAGCCAGCATTAAATGATGCTTTTCCCCCAGAAAGTCAGTCAATAGGAGGAGGGTAGGTAGGTTTGGAGCTGGCCTTCAAAGTTGGCAAGCAATAAAATCTTTTTCTCACTTTTCTGCATATAGGTTTTACAACTCCATGGTTATTTTGCCTTGTTTTTATTTTGATCAGTTTAATTCTTGCCATGATTTTTGGATTCTAATTGTTTTGGACTAATTCTGATATTTTCCATAAATGTGGACTTTTGCTTTTTCTACAAAGTGGACACAAACATGTTCATTACATTGTATTGATTTTTCTGAATCAATTTAAACTTTTGAGCACAATCAGGAAGAATACATGCACAGGGTCACCTTCCCATTCTAGATACAAAAGAACTTATACTGTATATATGCACACGCACTTTATATACATACAATCTGAAGCTATTGAGAACCTTAGATGAAACAGATTTTCTTCAGTTGCGGGAGTCAAGTGGCATACAAATTTAATAAATTATTATTATTAATTACATATACTTTCTCCATGCTTGGTGGCAAAAAGACTGCCTGCCTTAACTATTCAGAGGCTTTATTAATTTCATTAAAAATACACATTGTTACCATCTTTTTGCTAGCCTTACCTTTCTGCTATAATGACAAAAAAGATCACCCCTCTCTGGTTACTAAGCTGCAGCAGCATCTCAGCTCTATGTTTGGGATTTCGGCTCACAGGCTTCTGCACTGAAAAATAGAAGAGCAGTCCTCGGAGTCTTCCCCACAACAGCCCATTCATCTCCAGCAACAACTACTCCTTGTAGCACTGAGCTGCTTGGCTTTTCAAATCCAGCTCGGGCTCAGCAGCCAGAGAAGCGGCGCTGGATTTCAAAAAGCCAAGCAGCTCAGTGCTACAAGGAGAAGAAGTGGCGCTCCTCCATCGGCAAGAGGCCTGGGAGGAGAGCATTCAGCCAGCATTCAGACACTTGCCAGAAGCTCCGGTAAGCAGTGGGAAGCTCCAGAAGCTACAGAAGCTCCGCGCACTATCGGCCTGCCTCCTGGACAGTGGGGGAAGCTCCGGGAAGGGGCGCGAAGCTCCAGAAGTTCCGGGAAGCACCGCGCACTAGCGGCCTGCCTCCCGGACAGCAGGGGAGCTCCGGGAAGGGGCGCAAAGCTCCAGAAGCTCTGGGAAGCGCAGCAAACTAGCGGCCTGCCTCCTGGACAGCGAGGGAAGCTCGGAGAAGGGATGCAAAGCGGGGTGAGCGAGTGGCGAGTGGGTGAGGACAGCCAGAGGTCACTACCAGTTCAGCGACCCAGGCCAAATTTCCCCTAATGGTTCGCCCAAACCGGTATGAACCAGATAAATCACACATCTGATCCCCAGGCTCTTGAGGCTTTGCTCAAGCCTCCGGGAGGGTGACAATGGCCTCCCCCAGGCTCCGGAGGCTCTCCGGAGGCCAGAAATGGGCCTGTTTCTGGACTTCAGGAACTTCCAGGAGGCCCGTTTTTCTCCCTCCCCAGGCTCCGGAGGATTTGCTCGAGACTCCGGGAGGGCAAAAATGGCCTCCTCCGGGCTCCGGAGGCCATAGGAGGGGGTGGGAGGAGCGCGGGGGGGGGGTTGTGCGCGCATGCACGGGAGGAGTATGGGGGGTCGCACGTATGCACGGGGGGGGGAGTGCACGCGCATGCACAGGGGTGGGTGGGGGAGTGCATTATGGGTGTCCGCATGCGCACACGTGCTGTCGCGCACATGCGCTCTTTCGGCACACGATGAGAAAAAGGTTAGCCATCGCTGCACTAGGAGATTGACCAATCTGAGGATTTTGAAAGAAAACACTCAAAAAGGACTTTTGATAAAACCAATGTAAATGGGACATCCTGCTAGGGGAAGAATTTGATAACGAAAATGGAAGTGGATGACAAACCTGAAACTCTTATACAGCAGCCTAAGAAGTGAAGAGATTGGCAACGTGGTTCTTTTCAGCAGTGTCTGCAAGATCTTGCTGCGTCCATCAGAATGAAACTCCACTTGTGGTTATATATGCAAGTGAGACATAAAGACACAAGGAGTGCCCTGCTGGATCAGACTCCCAGCCCGTCCAGCTCTTCTCTCTCAGTGGCTGGTCTATTGCTCAGTCTCCCAGCAGGGGGCCTCCGGAGGCAACCCACTGGGATCCAGAGGAGGCCCTCTCAAAAAGGACCGCTTCGTGATGCCACGAGGCTGCTTTTGTTAACCCTGACCCCATGGACTCCACTGGCTATCAGCTATTTTTCACCACGAATTTCAGCAGCATCTCTGAGCTAGCTACTCAACAAAAGCTGTCGAATATACAATTTAAAACTCAGACTGGAGAGAAGTGATACTGTAAAATATAATAACCAAGGCGACTACAATTTCTCAAACCTAATGTGAGAAGCGGCATTACAGGACAAAACAGTATAACGAGCTTTCACAGAAGGCATGAAAACGGTGTTAGATTTGGTGCCCACTTTACAACCTCCACTTCAGTGGTGGGATTCAAATTTTTTACTACCGGTTCTGTGGGCGTGGCTTGGTGGGTGTAGTGTGGCTTGGTGGGCATGGCAGGGGAAGGATACTGTAAAATCTCCATTCCCTCCCAGCTCCAGGTGAAGGTTACTGCAAATCCCCATTTCTTCCCGATCAGCTGGGCCTCGGGAGGCAGAAAATAGATGGGGGCAGGGCCATTCAGAGGTGGTATTTACCAGTTCTCCGAACTACTCAAAATTTCCGCTACCGGTTTTCCAGAACTGGTCAGAATCTGCTGAATCCCACCTCTGCTCCACTTACCAGAAAAGTCAACTTGTTATGCTGCACAAAAAGATACTGGCACAGTTGTGGCCCCTATTAAGAAAGAGCAGCCGGTGCCCAGCGGCTTTTGCATCCCATTCCCCATGGCTGCAATGGGACTCAATTTTTCAATTCAGAATAGAGCTAGAATGGACCCTGGAGGTCTTCTAGTCCAGCCCCTCCCCCCCGAGGCTGTACCCCTTTGGACAGGCGGCTGTCCAGTCCCTTCTTAAAAGCCTCCAGGGATGGAGCACCCACAGCTTCTGAAGGCAAGCTGGTTCCACTGGCTAATTGTCCTCACTGTGAGGAAGCTTCCCACTCCGGGACCCATGTTCCTCAGCCACTCTTCGCTCCTCCTCCTCCTCCAAGCGATCCCGCTGCAGCCCAGGGGCTCCTTCCCAGGCGGAGGGCCGGTGGTAAAAGGGCGCCGAAGAGCGCCAGGCAGGAAAGGACGCGGGCGGCTTCGGCCTTCTCCTGGGCCAGGCAGCGGAGGTCTCCGGTCAGCAGCCTCGCCCGGCCCCACGAGGCAGCGCAGGAAAGCAGCCCGGCAATCGAGGGCCCCACTCCGCTCCTTGGGGAGGCCGAGGGGCTCCGGGCGGAGAAGACCGAGCGGGGCCGCCAAAATCACCCCGCCTCCAGTCCGGGCCTCCCCGCCCCCGGAACACCGGCAGGCAGCTCCAGAAGCGGGGGAGGGGGAGGAGGAGGCGGCGCCTGGGCCGGAAACGCCCCAAGGGAGGAGGGCCCGTGCCGCGGAGGGCGGGCGGAAGCGCCTCGGGGAAGGGCCCCCGCCACCTCCGCGCGGACACGGGAAGGGGCGGCCCCTTGCTTCTGGGCCACCAATCCAGACGCTTTTTCGCCGCGGAGCTGCCCGCAATTGGCTGGATTCTGGAGCTGCGCCTGCGCCCTGCGCTCGTTCTGGGCAGGCAGGCCTCCCGCCGCTCGGGCAAGATGGCGGCAGCGGCGGCGGCGTTGGAGGCAGCCGGGGTCGGAGGGGCGGCGGCGGTGGCGGGAGCGACAGTGGTGGCGCCTGGACGGCGATGATCCGCAAGGCGGCCGCCGCCTCCTTCTTCCTCCTCCTCCGGCGGTGGCGGCGGCTCCGCGGAACTTCTCCGGCATGGCGCGTCTCGCCGACTACTTCGTGGTCGTCGCCTTCGGCCCGGGCAAGCGCGGTGAGCGAGCGAGCGACCGGGCGGAAGGGCGGGCGGGAGCCTCGCGCTCCGGGCTGAGCCCGCGGAGGCTCCTCTCCGAGTAACGGGCAGCCGGGGCTCCGCGGAAGAGGAGCCGCCGCCGCCCAGACTCTCGCGCTTCCCGGGTGCCGGAGCCTCCGCTCGCTCTGCGCGGCAGCCGCTCTCGGGGAGGCCCCGGAGGCATCTCGCGGCGCTGCCCGGAAGGCCTCCAGGGCTAGGCTTTCGCACCGGGACGCTCGGCGGGCACTGCTACGAAGAGGCGCCGGTCGCCGCCCGATCGCAGCGAGAGCTCCCGGGGAGGGCCGCGAGCATCTCTGGCCGCCGAGCGGGCTGCTGGGCCGCGGTTTCCCGGGAGCCAGAGGGAAACGGTACGCGGGCGGCCGCCCGGGGGAAGAAGCTCCGGTCTCCGGTGGCGGAGGGGCTCCGGGCCCTTGCGGGAGACCGTGGGCTGGAAGGGTTCGGTGGGGGGGATGAGGGGCGGAAGATCTGAGCGTGGCCTCCGCCCGACGGGTCTCCCCCTTGGCGCGCGATGCTCTTCCCGGGGCTCCCCGGCCGGCCTTTACGGGCGAAGCCTGCAGGACGGAGCAGGTTTCGGTCCTTTCGCTATGAGCAGAACAGAAAAAACCTTCGGTGCCGGAAGTGGCCCGTTCAGTTCAATAGGGACCGGGGAGGACAGGGAAGCGATGCCTGCCTTCGCCCTGCCTCGGCCCACACAGCAAGGAGGCTAAGCGTGGAGCCAGGTTTTCAGGCGTTTCGCTTGAACTGCTGGGTCTTTGCAGACGCGCTTCAAATTATCCCGAGGGCAGCTAGTTAATCCCGATCTAGCTGCTGCCCAACCGTGCTTGGCCCGGTTTAACTTTCTGGCTGTGGCTGTGAGGCGAAACACCCAGCTGCGCTCCTGCCGCCCTAAGTTCCCCTGAAGAAGTGTCATCAGCAAAGGGTACTAGCAGCTCTGGGCCGGCCGGAGCAGCAGCAGTAGCAGCGCCTGACAGGCTCGGCTTGTGGACGGGAAGCCACTGAGCACTTCGGGCAAAGATGTTCTGTTAACCACAAAAGAGGGAGGAAATGACGCAACCCGAGAAAATTCAGTTTATTAGCAATCGGATTTAATATAGCAGAAGGTTGGAAAACTGCAGCACAACTTTTCTTGAATTGATAGTATTTAAAAGTGTGGGGAATAGCATTGACTGAAATACAGCAGCAAAAAATCTTTATTCATACAGAGCCTCGGTATTTTAGCCCTACCGAGAAAGCTGTCCCCAAAAGTTCTGTTTCTACAAATTATCTTTATAGAAAAAAAATTGTGGATACTTCTTAAAATTACAAATTCAATTATATTTTCCCGAATTATCCATGTTGTACTTTTATGTACTTTCTGTTGCTACTTAAATAAGAAATGTTTGGGGTTTTGATTTTGTTCATTTTTTTTCTATGTATTTAAAAAATAATTAAAAAGGACTAGTGAGAAAGGCATTAGAATTAGGTAAAACATTGTCTTTGCCAAACCCAAGTGGTGTTTTAAGGCTTTGAGATCTGTGCTTTCAGTTCACTGAATTCCTTCTGCTGACTAACAGACCAATCAGATAAATCCTCCTCTATCACTGAAGGTAGAAACAGGCATGCAAAACCAAGGAAAATCTTCAAAAGACCTGAAAAGAGGGGGCCAGCCTCGAATTGTTGTGCTAAAGGACACCAAGGGGCAGATAGCAACAGTGCTAAAGGTGATCAGATGAGGATGGAAGGAGCAGGGCCAGCTCTAGAAATTTCAGCAACTTTCTGGGCAAAGTCATATTCTTGAGTCTTTTCTGATGTATACTTGATGGTACTTAATAATTTGGAAATTAAAGTGGTTGGAGTTGAATCAATGATTATCAGCTTCTGTCCTGTTAGTTATACACGGAGAGTAAAACCATTTGTTAAATTTTGGGGTTATTTCATTAGCTATAATAAATCAAATATATTTCAGGTAGTATCAAAGTATCAGTTGTTGGGAGTCCGCTGGCATATACATTTAATAAATTATTTAATCAGTGGACATTTATAAGGAAAGGAATGTTATGTATTGTTTGAATTCTTTTAAGTACTTTGAAACAATTCTTTCAATGAAAATTTTAAATTTCAGGTTAATATTGACATTAATAAATAGTTAAGAGTTGCAGAGAATCTATAGGGAATAATAAATATTGTTAAAATGAATGATACTTCAAGACTGTTACTTACCATTGGAAGAATTCTTGTGTTGCTATTCGTTAGGTATTTAACATATTTTGATATGTTGAGAAAGGTTCAATAGGATGGACAAACTTGGAGGCCATTCTTATCAAAATGACAACTTAAGAAAATTGGGGCAGCGGGGGGGGGGTTTGCGACTTTCCCAATTTCCATTTCCATCATTGTGCTTACATTTTGAACTTTTTGCTGTGGAATCTTAAGTGATTCTCCCCAAAGAATTGTGAGCACAACTAGAAAATTATTATTTGACTCTGCAGGTGACTTGCAAGGTTTTGACTTCAGTATCAAGCAACAGTGAGCTCTCCAACATTAAAAAAAAGTATAAGATATATATGGGATAAGCCTCAGAAGGAAGTTTAATTCCTATGAAAAATTGTGGTAACGGGAAACCTTGATTTATGACCAGAATTTCTATTGCTAAATGAGGCAGTTGTAAAATGAGACAGTGTGTGACCACAATCCTGCCCTTCCAGCTGCCCTTCTTAACCAAGAATCGTGGATCATAAGCGGGAAAGAGCCTCTGGTGAGGAAGAGTGGTGGTGCCACGCACAAGTTAGGGGAGCTGCAGTGTAGCGCAAAGCTGCAACCACCCTTAGAAGCCTCACCTGCCCCAGCCCAGCAAAACTGCTTCCTGGCTTAACCGTTGGTTGGTATTCATCTTTGCACCATGTTGCTGAGTCATAATAATGAATTCATTGAACAAAAAATAGGGCTTGCCGTGAAGCAAGGTATTCAGAACAACTTTCTCTAACCAGAACTGACATATCCATTGTCTACATCCCAGGAGAAATTCCTTATAATACTACATTTTTTGTGAGATAAAAGGTGGGGTAAAGTAAGGAGGCCGTGACCCCAATATTATAGAACAGCCTCCCTTTAGGTGTTAGATTAGACCACAGTATGATGGTTTTAATTAAAGACTGGATTATTCTTGCTTCCACTGTGAGGCGGTATATAAATCTCACAAAATAAATAAATAAAAAATAAATTCTGGAGGGTTTTTAACAGCCAAATGTTGTCTTGCTACTATTCTGTTGTGGTCCACCAGAGGCCTGAAGAGCTGGCAGCAGAGTTGGACAGCGAGGAGGCTGGGGAGAAACATGAGCCAGGCCTGGAGTCTGAAGAAGGCTCAGTGCCAGAGGCAGGGATCCAGCCCGGGCCATCTGGGAGGTCTGTCCCGACTCCAGAGCCTCCAGAGGCTGACATGAGCGAGGCAGAGGAACAGGGGGATCCTGTTCTCAATGCACGCATGAACAGAGCTGCCAGAATGCAAGAACAGTTACAGAGGAGAAGGACTACTCGGGAGTAAGGCTTGTAGATAATTGGCCCCTCCCATAGGCTATATAAGTGGAGCACACAGAAGTGCTCGTTGCAGGAAGCAACTTTGTTCAACTTGTGTCATTTTAGCTCGGACTCTGTGTTTCTGTTTGGCCTTGCCAAGTTTCTTGCTAATTGGTCTTTGGCAGCTTGTCCAGAAAGATCAAGGTTCGTGTGCTTATCTGCCTTTCCATGAAAGATTGTTGTCAGACTTGTTATCATTGTTTGGGACTTATTACGGCTGGGAATGAAAATAATTACCAGCCGTTAAAATAAAAGAGGTTTTTGGGACGCCGTTTGTGCTGTATTATTTGATCAGGAAGCCTAGGTCAGAACATATTCTGTGTCTTTGCAGAATAGGGTTAGGACCCTGCTTTGGGGCAGGAGAGATCGCCATTGGCTGGGCCATCTGAACATTGAAAGGATTTGGCCTTTAACTGAGAAGAACCCCTTTTTTCAGAGTCGTTTGGCTTGACGTTGTAGTGTATATCAGGGAGATGAAGTGAAGTTGTGAAGCAGAAGTTGGCCTGGGAGCCGGCATGAGAGCAGTCACTGACAGGAGGGGAGGCTGGCTGTGGTGGGGAAAAGACCAGCAGCTGCACCAAGAACATGTGAATGGCAGCAACCGTGATTCTTAAAGGTTTTGCTTTTAAATGCAGGTTGGCGGTTAGTAAAACGTGTGTTACTAAGGCCTGTCTGAGACAGGAGAACAAGGTGGCCTCTCCCACCCCTCTTTGGCTGGACCGGGCAGTTTGTGATGTAGAGGAGCAGCACTGGAGGGTGGGAAGGAAGGAAGGAAGGAAGACTGCCGTCAGGAGGAACAGCATCTCGTATTCATTTTGAGAGTTTGCCATTTCAGTACAGAAATATCTCCCCTCTCTGCACCACAGGTTTTCTTTCTGAGCAGGCCAACTGCTGAACTGTGGTGTGGCAGTGGATTGTTTGTGCTGACATGACTCGATTAAAAGAGGTGGATGACCTCATCTTGTCCCAACTGTCCAGCTCTTGGGGCACGACCGGACACCCAGGTGCATGGCACTTTATATTCTGCTTGGCTGTGGAGAGAAAAGGTTGGGGATTTCTGTAACTCCGTTCTGGTGGGCAGATCACTCTTCCTACCCATTTAAGATAACCTCCTGAAATCACAGCAACCCCACCCCACCCAGCTGAGCTCCAGAAAAATTGGGCTTTTTAAGAGAATCCCGAAAGTGGACAGAAGGGGTTTGTACATCTTCATCCTAGGTATCAGTTAAGGTGTTCCTAGATCAGGAAGCGTTATTGATGGTTAATCATGCTTCTTGTTTGGATTGGCACAATTCGCTCTACGTGGGACTGCCCTTGACGACCATCTGGAAATTCTGGCTGCTCGTGTCAATGCAGCAGCGCAATTAGTAACAGGCTCAGCTAGGTTTGGTGTGTGTGACATCACCACTTCAGGAACGGCAACAGCTTTCAGTCGGTTTCTGAGTGCTTATTGTTCTGCTTGAAAACTTCAAAGCTCTTCATAAATTAGGATCTGGATATCTTGGAGTGAAATTTGCTCATTCAATGAGATCCAGTAAAGAAGACCTGCTCCGGGTTCCAAGCTCTGGGGAATATTGCCACGAGAGACTCCAAAGGAGGCACACTTTTTCTGTGGCAGGCCCCACCCTTTGAAACAGCAGGTCCCCGAAGGAAATAGTGTTCCAGAAGGCAAGGAAGACCCGGCTCTTTCGGTGCACCTTTGGAGGTTTTCCTGAAGAGATGGTGCCAGGTTATATTGAGGGATAGATATATTGGCCTTCAGTACCATCCATCGTCATACCCATCTGGGTCAACCTAAGGGGTTGGGAGAGGGGGAATTGCATTGTGGCAGTTAGGCTTTCTGCAAGGCTGGGTCCAGTCAGAGTTGCGAGTGGGGCGATCCAACACATGGCCCCTGCTTTCTGAGCTGCCTCTGGGCTCTGCCCAGTTCTATTTAACATCTACATAAAAGCCATTGGGTGAGGTCATCTCTTGGTATGGGGTGTGGTAATATCAGTTTGCCAATGATACTCAATCGTACATCTCTACCCAGGGCGAGCCAAGTGATGCCAATGAGGTCCTTCCTCAGTGCCTGGAGGCTGTGAAGGGGGGCGGGGAAAGATCTTAGTTAAATCCTGTCAAAGATTGAGTAGCTGTGGATTTTAAGGTCCCCTGTGTCAGGCAGGAAAGACCAGGACCACAGGAATCTTCTCAAATAAAGGTTAGCGTCTGCTTGCACTTAGTTAAGGGTCAATGGCATTCAAAAGGGATTGGACCGAGTTTGTTTATGGCTACGTAGGGACTCTAGGCTGATCCCTCTTTTTACTCTGCTCCCAGATTCTGTCCTCCTGCACCCTGGCTCTGGTGATTTTCCCTTGTTAACTCTGCCTGGAGGTGCACTTCTCCAAGTCAGAGAGGAGGCGCAATTTGGGGTTCTCTTGGACTTCTGCTGCCTCAAGCATGACCATTCCTGGACCAGGAAGCCTTGCTGATGAAGACTTATGTCTTAGTCTCAGAGTCTCTCTGTCTCTGTCTCTGTCTCTCTTTCTCTTTCTCTTTCTCTTTCTCTCTCTCCCTCTCCCTCTCCCTCTCCCTCTCCCTCTCCCTCTCCCTCTCTCTCTCTCTCTCTCTCTCTCTCTCTCTCTCTCTCTCTCTCTCTCTCTCTCTCTCTGTCTTTGTCTCTCTCTCTCTGTCTCTCTCTGTCTCTCTCTCTGTCTCTCTCTCTCTCTCTCTCTCTCTCTCTCTCTCTCTCTCTGTCTTTGTCTCTCTCTCTCTGTCTCTCTGTCTCTCTGTCTCTCTGTCTCTCTCTCTCTCTCTCTCTCTCTCTCTCTCTCTCTCTCTCTCTCTCTCTCTCTCTCTCTCTCTGTCTTTGTCTCTCTCTCTCTGTCTCTCTGTCTCTCTCTCTGTCTCTCTCTCTGTCTCTCTCTCACACACACACACCAATGTGGATTGCTGTAGCATTGTGTACTTGAGGCTGCCCTTGTAGAAGCTGCAGGTGATCCAGAATGCAGTGGTGTGGGCAGTTTGGGGTGTTTCTGGATTCCAGGATATTTCCAGGGGTGATTCATGGTGCTGATGATCACCTAAAAAGCCCCCAGAAGGGTTTTGACTGGGACATATGCAGAGTCTTACATTTGGGTAGGGAAAATTAAAGGCATGAGGATTGGTTGGAGGAGCATTTTGAGCAGCAGTACGTGTGGGAGTGGATCTGGATATCTTGATGGACTTCAGATGAAACACGAAGAGCTGCTGCATTTGCAGGAAAAGCATGCCTGAGGAGTCCCTGGCTGCTTCCAAAGAAGGGCAGTGTTAAAATAATGAGAGTCCTTGATCCTTTCCAATTGGAGAGGACCAGCGAGAAAGGAAACCCTGTTGAAGACTGGCTGAGGGTTTGATAAAGTTTAGCCAGGAGAAGATGTGAGAGACTCCAGAGCTTTCTTCACATCTCGGAAGGCGTGTCATTCACGGGACAGACAGACACAGACAGGCGTGTTCAGTGTTGATCCAGAAGAAATAATGGGATCCAATTACAGGCAAGTGGATTTTTGCAGGACTTCAGGAAAAATGCCGTGTAGTAGGTGGAGAGGCTGAATCCCCTGCCCTGATGGAGGTTGGGCAGTGCCCCTTCCTCTTGTGCGAGTGTGGAAGAGGCAGCCGAGGCGTTCCTTGACATGGCTTTTATATGCTCAGCCTGCCAAACCTTGTAATATCCTACTTGAATGAAGTTGAGGGCCCTGAGCATAAAAAGCCTCAAAAAGGTTGTTTTAGAGCTGGGGAAAAATAGCAATAGCAATAGCACTTAGACTTATATACCACTTCACAGTGCTTTGCAGCCCTCTCTAAGCGGTTTACAGAGTTCACAATCTGGGTCCTCATTTTACTCACCTCCGAAGGATGGAAGGCTGAGTCAACCTTGTGCCGGTGAGATTTGAACAGCTGAACTGCTGAACTAGCAGTCAGCTGATGTAGGCTGCAGTGCTGCACTCTAACCACTGCGCCACCTCCAAGATGGCCAAAATCTCCAAGATGGCCAAAAGGCTCCTCTGCAAAATAATAAATGAATAGGAAAGCGTGGGATCCTTTCTTCTTAAATGGGTTGATGGGAATTTTATGATGGGAAATGCTGCTTCTCATGGTACATAACTCATGCAGAATTCTCTACCATTATAAATTATGTATTTATAATTTACCTTCTGATGCAGGTAGTCCTCGACTTACAACCATTTGTTTAGTGATCGTTCAAAGTTATAATAGCACTAAAAAAGTTACGTGATTTTTTCCTCACACTTACAGCATGCCTGTGGTCACGTGATCAAAATTTTCATGCTTGGCAACTGGCTCATATTTGTGGCGGTTGCAGTGTCCCAGGGTCACGTAAACCCCTTTTGCGATCTCCTGATAAGCAAAGTCAACGGGGAAGCCAGATTCACTTTACAACCATGTGACAAGTGCAGTGATTCACTTAAAACTCTGGCAAGAAAGGTCATAAAATGGGGCAAAATTCACTTGACAACTCTCTCACAACGACAGAAATTTTCCGCTCAGTTGTGGTTATAAGTTGAGAAGTACCTGAATAACAGAATAGCAGAGTTCGAAGGGACCATTGAGGTCTTCTAGTCCAACCCCTTCTGTGCCATTTCAGACAAATGGCTGTCCGTTCTCTTCTTAAGAACCTCCAGTGATGAAGCACCCACAACCTCTGGAGAGAAGCTCTTCCACTGGTTAATTGTCCTCACTGTTAGGAAGTTTCTCCTTAGTTCCAGGTTGCTTCTCTCCTCGATGACATCCGTTGCTTCTTCTCCTGCCTTCAGGCGCTTTGGGGAAGAGGTTGACCCCCTCTTCTTTGGGGTAGCCCCTCAAAGAATATTAATACCTGTATTAGGACAGTGCGGTACCTGCAAACCTAAGATAAAATGTTTGTCTTAAAGCACACGAGAGTGAGTGGCATGATCTTGAAAAGCAACTTTCTAAGTATATAACTATAAGCGCTCCTTGACTTGACTGGAGCCTGGAATTACGGTGGTACATTGTTAAGCAGATCACCATCTGACAGTGCCCAATTTTATTACCTTTTTTTTTGCAGTGGTCATTAAGTAAATACCACGATCGCTAAGTGAACCCAGTTTAGTCATTCTTTCCTGTAAATCATAAGTAAACACCGGTTTCTGGCAAACAAAAATAAAGTCATTAATTGTGGTCAGGTGACTGTGGGACGACGCAAAGAGCCGTAAACGCCGGCCAGTTCCCAGGTGCGCAAAATGATACCATGTGATTGGGGGGGGCAGATGACCGTCGGGACAAAACGGATCGTAAGTACTTTTTTGGGGGATCTGTTGTAACTTCAAATGGTTGCTAAGCAACCGGTTGTTAGTCGAGGACTACCTGTAAAATGATCTCTCCTTAGTTTGTTCAAGTCATTTTTGGTTCCTGAGAACCGGCTGATCTAGTGCCTGAAGGGGTGCGACCTGCCCGAAGCCTTCTGGCTCTCTTCGTGTCCAAGGCAGGACTCAGTTTCCCCGTTTCACTGCATCAAACTGGCTCTCAAAAATAGCTGCAAAATGGGCGATACGCAACAAGAACCCAAACCTGCAAATCCGTAAAGCTGCTTAGAAGGCTGGGTCCCAGCATGCATAATAGAGGGGAGCCGGATGCTTGTGCTTTGAGGGGACAGGCCCGGCCTGAGACTGGGATTGTGCCAGCCGAGCCAGACCCACATCTGCCAAGCAGACCCACAAGCAGCGGATATTTTGCAGCCCTGAGGGTTGAATGGACGCCTCTGTTAGCTTGAGGCCAGGTTCGTTTTGTGCTGTCACACGGTGGGCTCCCTGGTGCACTTTGGAAAGTTTGGATGCAAAAAGATTTTGAGTTGTACTTCAGGAGACTTGTGTCAGATCCACATACACGTCACCAGAGCCCTTTAAAAACATTTTGTCCTCGTATCTGTTCACTTTATTGCTTGCTGCTTCTCTTCTCTTAAATAGAGCCATAAAAATAGAGGCTTTTACTTCCTACATTCTGACATCACAATGCAATTAAACATGTTGCCTATCACTTGGAAAATAAAACTTGTGACCTCACGGAATGTTTAACAATAAAATAGTTGGCCTGAAAAGGTCTGGGTAGAGCCTCACGGTCCCGCTTGGGAGGCTGGCATTTCCCACCTGATTATTGCCAAGGGCAATATCCTCCCGTGAAGACCTGGACGCTGAGAACCGGGAGAATGTCTCTCGGTCTTTCATTTTACCAGCTGCAAAGACGGGTTCCCTCCTCCTGCTGAACGTGTGATGTGTTTCCTTGGTCTGCACCAGGAGAAAGTTAAGATTGCAATCCTATTGCCTGGCCTAAGGAGCCGAGTTGGTGGCTTTTCTATTGCCCGTGTCTCTTGAGGGTTATGACATCCTGTCACATTAAGGAAGACCCAGTGAACAAGCTTCTGTTGAGCTTTGCTGGCTCATACAAGTCCTGCTGAGCTTCTGTCCTGGTGTGTGAGGCAGCTGCTTGTTTCTAAATTTTCTAAACAGGCGATTTTCTAAACAAGCGAAATATGTTTTTTGGACAGTTTGAGGCCGCAAACAATGTTCCAGCAAGGAAGGCTGTTCCCCTTCCTGATGAGCAGGTGCTCAGGCTTGATACCATTGCCGTTCGGAAGGTCCTGCGGAAAGTCAACACTCAAAAAGCTGTGAGTCCTAATAATATCCCTGGGCAAGTACTTAAGGAGTGTGCTGACCAGCTGGCCACTGTTCTCACAGACACCTTCAATCTCGTGGTTCCATCATGTTTTAAGACTGCAATCATTGTACCAGTGCCCAAAACAACTATCATCACATGCCTTAATGATTACCGTCCGGTTGCACCCACTTCCATTATGATGAGGTGTTTTGAGAGATTGGTAAAGGACTATATTGTTTCATACCAATAGCACTTAGACTTATATACCGTTTCATAGTGCTTTACAGCCCTCTCTAAGGGGTTTACAGAGTTCAGCACATTGCCCCCAACAATCTGGGTCCTCATTTTACCTCAGATCTCGGAAGGATGGAAGGCTGAGTCAACCTTGAGCCGGTGAGATTTGAACAGCTGAACTGCCGAACTAGGAGTCAGCTGAAGTAGGTTGCAGTGCTGCTTTTAACCACTGCGCCACCTCGGCTCCTTCATGCCTTCCCCCTACATTTGACTCATGACAGTTTGCCTATCGGAAGAACCGCCTATAGATGATGCACTTTCCTCTGTGCTTCACCTTAGCTTGGCGCCCTCGGAGGAGGAGAATGCTCATGTGTGAATTCTGTTTGTTGATTTTAGTTTGGCATTCAACACAATCGTTCCTCAGCATTTGGTGAACAAACTGGGCCTATTAGGTTTTCATACTCCTTTATGTAACTGGATTTCCTTAGTGATAGGCCCCAGTTTCTGCGAGTTGGAAGAAAAGTTTCCAACTCCCATCTCCTTGAGTACAGGTTCCCCACAGGGCTGTGTCTTGAGTCAGCTACTATTCACCTTGATGACCCACGACTGCTGTACCAAATCTACTATGAATCATATTGTGAAGTGTGTGGATGACACAGCAGTGGTGGGTCTTATCCGGGACGACAATGAAGATGCTTATAGGGAAGAGGTGAAGGCTCTGGTGGACTGGTGCAATAAAAGTAACCTGGTTCTAAATGTTAATTAAAAAAAGGAGATCATTGTAGATTTTAGAGAAAGCCGGTATAGTCATACTCCACTCAGTGTCAAGGATGCAGCTGTAGGGGTGGTCAACGGTATTATCTGGAAGTGCAGATAACTAACAATCTGAATTGGTCTCTCCACACATCATCCTTAGTGAAGCGTGCAAACCAGCGTCTGCATTTCCTGCATCGGATGAGAAGAGCACATCTTTCTTCTTCTGTCCTGGTCACTTTTTACAGAGGCACGGTTGAGAGCGTTTTAACAAACTGCATCCCTATTTGCTTGGGTGGCAGCAGCGCCTCAGATAGAAAGTCCCTACAGAGAGTGGTGAGGACAGCCGAGGAGGTTATAGGAAGCTCGCTTCCCGTTATTCAGGATTCTGCTTATAAGCGTTCTGTGCTTAGAGCTCAAAGCATTGTTAGAGACCCCACACACCCACTTCATGGTCCGTTTCTGTTGCTCCCCTCTGGGAGGAGGTTTCAAAGTATTTCTAGCAGGGCTAACAGATTCTGTAACAGCTTTGTTCCCAAGGCCATCCGTCTGGTAAACTCGCAAGATTCGTTTCTCTCGCCATGTGCATTTATATATCCGAACTAGACTGTTGTTTCTCTGTGTCACATATGTGGGTATATGCATATTTGTCTGTCTGTCTGTCCTTTTTATGTAGTGTCTATTGGAGGTAGTGACCCTTTGAGAGCTGTATGCAGATTTCATTTAAGAGTCCCCTGGGAGTTGGGCGGCATACAAATAGAAAATAAATAAATAATGCCGATTAGTGTACATTTAAAGTGACAATAAAGTTAGTCTAAGTGCAGACCCATGTGATGAGGACAGGGAAGGGTCTCTCTTGCTCTGAACCTCCTCCTGCCTTCGTTCCCGGCCTTGGCAGTCGGCCTTTTCTTCTCTCTGTGATTGCTTCCCTTGCAGGTTTCCTCTTGATTGGTAGGGCGCCGGGTAAGCTTCCCACCTGTGGCTTGAGGGCATTTCCTGGGTCAGAGGTCCCACAGAGTGACGGCCAACCTATTTAACTGCATTGTGGCGAAGGGAAGGCCTCTTGTTTTGTACCCCTCGGACACGTGCGCTCGGGATTACACTTAACAATGGCCTTTGTCTTTTGCTGTGCGTCTGTGTGCATGTCATTTCAACAAAATGGGTAATTGTGTAGACTATGGAATTTTGTTAGTAGTAGAGGTAGTGTTTTCCCAGTTTTTAAAGATTTTAATTTTAAAGAAAATGAAATTTACAGATAAAGCAAAATACAAAACCTATGGAGCACTGAAATAGATCTGTGAAACAACTCTGGAGACCCGGGTGTGTGCTCACACTCTCCCTCTCCCGTTTTTCACTCACTCACTCACTCATTTATTTATTAATTCTTTCATTTACACTTTCATTTGATTTGTATAGCTCACCTAATTAAAACCACCATGCTTAGTATCATTTAGTAAATAAGATAATTTACACCGACAAAGATATGGAAGAAATGGATACTGAAATGAATTAGAAATGTAAATATTTTCAATATATGTATACGAAATTCTGTACTGATCTTTAGCTATAAGTAAGATAGGAATTGAGATTCCTAAGATTATATGTTTGTATGTTATATCATGTCAAGTTTTTGTGTATAAAAAAACACCCACCATGCTGACAAAAATAACCCCCCCAAAACAAGATACAGATATCAGTTAAAATAAAAAACAACTTGCTTGTTTTCTTGCAGACGTTTCATTACCCAGACTAGGTAAGATCATCAGTGCACTGCAAGGAAACAAGCAAGCACAGAGAGCACCAAGAAGGAGCCCTCATGCCGACCCTGAGCTGCAGATATTCTCCTTCACTAGTAAACAGGATGAGACCAGCCGTCAGATGTTACCGTGACTTCACCCTCCCTTGGTTCAAACTTTGGCTATTTGCAGGCTCTTAAGAAACAGAATAAGCAGTAATTTTTACTTGTCTCTTTCGTGGTTTACTTAGCCCAATTTTCTGTATTAGAGGTTACAAACCAAGTTGATTGTAGCCACTACAAGTGAGAACTGTTATGTATAGTAACCTTGTAACTCTGTCTCTTCATTTAATTTAGCATATTGTCTGTCTATTATGCAATGTTTATTATATATTTTATTTGTTAATAAAATTTATGTCAAGTTTAGATTACCTTTGCAACCTGCTATTGGGCCTTTTGGCACTAATAAATCTGAATCGATATCTTGGTAGATCATAAACGGAATATGAACCGCATTGAGATGCTAGTGCAAAAATGCAAATGGCGTTCTTGGCTGCTTTGTTAGAAATAGCAGGTCAGGTTTAGGTGAGATCTTCATTTCTCTCTTCTGCTTCAGTTATGCCATACCTAGAACACCGCATCAGTTTTCAGCACCATGTTGAGGAAGCAGACTGAAAGCAAAATACAAGAGTCCTTGAGTTACAACCGTGAGTGTAAATTGGAATTTCTGTTGCTAGATGAGGGAGTCACTTAGTGACGGCTGTCCCCGGCTCGCCCTATTGCCGTTGTAAACCCAACTCCACCAGTTGTTAGGCGAAGACCCATTCTGATCAAAGGCACTCCCGGCTTGGCCCTTCCCTTCCCTGGGTAAGGCAAGGGGCTGCCGCCTCTTTGACCCTCCCCAGCCCCTGTGTCTCTGCCCCGTCTCTGCCCTTTGGGTTGCCCCTGCTGCCCTTGGTGGTCTTCATCCCTCTGCCGATGAGGGGGTGCCCTGCCAGGCCCTGTGCGAGACGGCTGCCGGCGGCACCAGGCCCTCTTCTCGAGGCTGCCTTTCCCAAGGATCATGGGAACAGCGATTCGGAGAGCAGCAGGTGTATCCTCCTCCCCGGGCTTACGAGGCCTCAGCAGTCTTCTGGGAGGGGGAGGAAGGCCAGAGGGCCCTCAGGAAGGTGGCCTCCTGCAGCCGGCAGCTGCCCCACGGAGGGCCAGGCAGTCCGGTGCGTTTGTCGCCTCAGCTGGGGTTGGTGGCTGGGTGGCAAGGGGCCAGCAGGCACAGGGCAGCAAGGCTGGAGGGACCTGCGGAGCAGAGGGCGGCAGTCGGGTAGCTGAGGCTTGGCACTGTGGGGATTGGATGCGGGGTGGCACTGAGCCTAAAGCAGAGGCCCAGGGGGCGAAGGGCGGGCAGCTGTCTTGAGACTGCCAAAATCCCCAGGTGCCTGCCTCAGTCCCAGGGCAGCCTCTGCCACCGAGAAGTATGCCACCATGCAGGAGACCAAATGGAGGGGGGTAGATGAGTGGGGAGTTGAAGTGCTGCGACGGCCATAACTTTGGGGGCTGGGCACAAGTACCATTCATTCAGTGCCATCATAACTTGCTGAACGGGTGGTCGTAAAGTGGACGTGTTTTGCCCGGAGAAGTCTGTGGGGAGAAATGAAAGGTGTCTGAAGTTGTGTAGTTAGTGGAGGATGTGTTTCCTTGCAGATACTTGTTTAAATATGGGTGGATGAGTCTGGGCGGCCATTTGTCATGGATACTGCGATAATGGATATTCGTGTGAGGCGGGAGTAGATCTTGCCACCCCTCCCTCTGCCAGGCTAAAAATGCCTTGTGAAAGGAATGAATGGCAGGATTGGGGCCATTAAATTTCTGGAGTATTATTGTTCTGAAGGAGGATGCCACGACAGAGAACCCTCCAGAGCCTCGTCGGATGCTACTGTTGACTGGAGGGGGGGAGGGACCCAGCCCTCAAGTGGAGAGAGGCAGCCTTGCAAATGGCCCATGAATCCCGTGCCCTGAAGGGCTCTACGGGTCATGGGCAGCCCCTGGCACAGCCTCCTGGAAGACACGGTGGATCTACCAGCCACAGTCGCTCCTGATGTCTCTCCAGCCCCACCTCCAATCAAAAAGACCACCTTTTAATAAACTGAGAATAATGTTAAGTAGGATTTCATGACAGAAAGAACTAAGATTAAAAAGGAGGCGAAGGATGATGGTATAGGGTTTCTTGCCTGAGCAGGCGGTTGGACTAGATCTCCAAGGTCCTTTCCAGCTCTGTTATGCTGTTATGTTTTAAGTAAAAGGAGAATAAGAATACATGGTGCACTTGCCACTTAATAAAGATGGATTCCACCCCGGTCCTGCAAAAGGGCCAGGACGAGAGCAGTTCCCAAAGTGGGAAGGGAAGAAAAGCAGAGCCCCGCGCAGTGCTCAGAATGCAGTACTGCAGGCTACTTCTGCTGACTGCCGGCTGTCAGAAGTTTGGCAGTTCTAATCTCACCGGCTTGAGTTTGACTCAGCCTTCCTTCCTTCCGAGGTCAGTAAAATAAGGACCCAGATTGTTGGGGTCAATTACGCTGACTCTGTAAACCGTTTTGAGAGGGCTGTCAAGCACTGTGAAGCGGTATATAAGTCTTAAGTGCTATTGCTATCGGATTCCAGCTTTCTGGTTGGGAAGAATTATCCTCATCCCAAACACAGAGCCTGAACATTAATCCTGCTTTCTCAGCAGTGATAATAATATTTTTATTGCTGTTTGCCTGCTAAAATGGATCCGTGGAGGTCTGCTCGTGCTGACGAAGCATTTCCTGGCTTGCCTTCCTCACCCGTTTCCCTTTCAAAGTGACCTCAAGACAAGTGGCCCTCTGTCTCCCGAGGCCATTCTCCTTTCTCTGCTTGGGAGCCACCGACTGTCCGGCTCCCAGGCCTGAAGAAGCCTTTCTGGTCTGCTTGGAGGAGACGCCCTGCAGGATGGACAGGCTCCTCCATCCTTGCCAAGGACTGCTCCTTCTTCGAGGGAAGGAACGTTCTCGCCCGCAGTAAATTGCTGTCCTTTTACTCCAGCGGGACAGAGTTATCTATATTTTGTGAAAAGGGGAGATCTGAGCACTGGGTAAAAAATATATCACGTAATCAGTAGTTACAGCTTGCCATGGGGACCAGAGTTGGCTCTGCTTGGGAACTACCAGGCGGGAAGGCCCTGCCAGTGTGTCTGTAGAGGGGCTTGGTTCCTCTGTGGTTTTTCCTTTTCATCTGTGGCTGTGCCTTAAATAGAGCTGTTGGGCTGGTAGATGAAATCTAGCTGCCTAAAATAATCCGGTGGAACAGTTTCAGAAGAGATGCTTCCTGTAGCCAGTCCCCAGCTTAGCTGGTCACCTGCGGCTGACCTCATTCTAGGCTTTGGCCTAAGGCAGGGGAAGAAGCTCAAGCAGCCCCAGCCCTGTCCGGCTGAGCAGTTCCCTTTGGGCTGCCCGCTGGCTCTGGTCTCATGGAAATCTCAGTCTTTAAAGTCGGTGCACAATTACTGAGGTTGTTACACAACTATCAAGAGAGGTTAGGCTTATTAGAATGCAGCCAATAGTTTGACCCAGTGGTTCTGGGATCGGCTGGGTTATAAAATTTGGGGTTAACAGAGATCAGAGACCAACAACCCACTGCCGCAGTTAGGATGCAGGTTTACTTTCCGCTGATATACAGTGAGTACTTTGGCTATTCCTTATGCACAATTTATAGCTGTAAATATTTTGTTAAATTTCAAATGCTGGGAACGTAGCATAACCAAGTACCCAGATCCATAAAACCCATTTCCAGCAGAGATAAGCTCCCACAGCCAAAAGGTAATGCTGAAGACCTGAGAAATAAAAAGGGTTTAACCATTTTTAACCTCTTAAGTAGAGTAGATGCGGTTGGTTCCCTCCTCCAGGTGAGGCATGGGCCTAGTACAGGCGCTGCCACCTCACCCAGGTCCCATGAACTTCATAGAGAGGGGAAACTCAGCAGGCCTTGTCGGATAGGTCAGATTTGGCAAGGGAGATGGCAGGGCTGTGCTGATGGCCCCTTAAGTAACAACTAGTGCTTTGAACTGGATTCAGAAGCTATCGCAAACAACCTCAAATTTGGCTTTGCTCCAGCAGTGGGCTTGTCCCTCCAGCAATCTGGCTGTGATATTCTGGGCTCATTGAATCTTTTGGATCATGGCTAAAGGGTGCCCCAGGCAAAGCGCATTGCATAAAACCAAATAGGAGGTGATCCACCAGGGGTGAGTGTTGCCGTTGAACACATCCTGGTCCAGATTTCAATAAACCGGGCAAATGAAAGTCAAAACTGCTTCAGCAGAGCTAAATTAATGAGGGTCCCTTTTTGTTAATTATTTCATAATCAAATTTTGTTACTGTACTTTGAGCACATAACATGAAGAAAATCACTACTACTAAAATAATCACAACTATGCCCACATCCCAGTGTTTTCTAGGTGTATCTTGCAATGTTGAACTTCTTCCCAGAAATGATTCCTGTGTAAGGCAAGCGTCCCAAACTCCCCAGCTGCCATCGTTTCATTTCAGATGGGCCCAGTTCGAGAAGGCAAAGCATCTAATTAAAAGGGGAAGTCGTTCCTGCTGAATACAGGGCATATTGGGAGAGCCTTGAAATGTCACTTGGGATATTATAAGAATCCGTGCATTGTAAAAATTAATGAGGCCACCTTGTAGATTCATGCTGGATGTGCAGTAATCAAAGGGAAATGGGAAGAAATTGGTTTTTCTACCTATGAAGCGAGTGGAGGGAGAAGAGGAAAGGAGCTGCCTGAATCATTTTTGCCCTTGTTCCATCTTATCCTCGGTGGTCACCGCTATGATCTTCTGGCTCGAAGGGTCTCAGTCCTTGTCTGTTTGCTGATGCTTAACATCTCAAAGCTTTAGTCAGTTTGTCTGCCATTCATTGGGTTGAGCTTCCCCGTTCCCTCTCATCTGCAGAGAGGAGGGGGCATGCCTGGAGGCCATCTGCCAAGGACCTTCCTGCATTTGAGGGTGCCAGGTGGCGGTGGGCTTCTGGGCCTGTGTGTTGCCTGCCTTCTGAAGTAGTCTCCCTCCCGACATTGGGCCACCTTGGTCATGGTTGATGTTTCGGAAGTCCTTCAAGGCCTGGTTATGTTATCAGGCCTGGGGGCTCCAGGGAACCAGGGACTTGTTTAGATGGCTCCACTGTCACCCATTCTCTGTCTGCTTGGGGTTTGTGTATTTTTTTTTTTAGTTTTAATTAAATTTCACTTTAATGTTGCTTTTTGTATCTTTCATTGTGTTTTATACGTGCATTGCTTTTATTAGGTGTTGTATCCATGCGGACTTGTGGAGTCACTTCTCATAAAATGGGTGGCTATAGAAATTTGATTAATAATTACACACACACATACACACACACACACACACATCTTTCCAATGCTGCATTCTTAGTTTTTTAGCCATAGGTAGGGCATGGTATATTCAATTACATTGTCCAGTAAAATATAGTATTCTTATTATCTTTCCAACAAAATGCTGTCTTAGACAATCCTTTTCTATATGTAAATGTATTGGATCCAATAAATACTTATTTAAGTTATAGTTTAACGTCCATTGATGCTCCTACTATAGAAGCTGATCACGTGAGCATGGCGGAGGGGAGGGAAGGAAGCAGCGGTTGTGTGAAAAACGGTCCTAAGTCATTTTTTTCAATGCTGTTGTCACTTTGAACGTTCACTCAATTAACCGTTGTAAGTCAAGGGCTACCTGTAGTGACTAAATCTGGGACTTTTATAATTGGAGGTCAGATCAGATTAAATGATCGTTTTTTCTGTTTCAGTTAGGCGGGAGGAGTTGCTAGAGGGCGCTCCGTCCTATGCAAGTCCAGGGGATTCAGGAAGGAGCTAAAACTCCCGGTTTCATTTCCAGGCAGCAGAGACGGCCAGGGCCAAATACTTCAGCGGTTTCCAGAAAAGGACTGGGAGGACAACCCTTTCCCCCAGGGGATCGAACTGGTGAGTAGGCTGCTGCCCGTGAACAAGGAAGAGCAAAGGACGATGGGAGGTAGAGCAACTCCCAGAGTGTATTTATTTGGGGTTGTCTGCTTTTATTTAGATCTGGATCACTATTCCTTTCACTCCAGTAGGCAAGACAGTATCAGCAGAAGCCAATATAAACCCTGAACACCTTCACAGCAGTGCTATGGTTCAAATCAGAAAGGCACCCCAGAGCATAAAGCTATATAAAGTGACACCAACCCAGCCGGGTTACATTCACTTCATGTCTGGGTGAACCAACGAGTTTCCAGCACTTTCTGGAAGGCCAGCATCCTCAGGCCCACCTTCTCTCTCACTCTTTGGTCAGGTGTCGTAGAGGACAGGTATCACAACAGAAAAGGCATGTTTCCTGGGTCCCGCAATCGATGGGATCCATAGCATACCCTTCTGCCAGATCCAATAGGGCAGATAGAGACTCCTGGAGAAAGGCGGTCATTCAAGTAAGGATCCATTTCTCCTTACTTCCAGGTTGGATCTCTCTTTAACGAACTTTCACCCCCTCCTTCTCATCATGCCCTCGGGTGCTTTGAGGAATAAGTCAATCCCCTCTTCTCTGTGGCAGCCCCTCAAGGCTCTAGGAGAGCCCCCTAATAGCATACCTTTTCTGTCTGGGGAAGTGCAACTCTCCACCCCAAACTAAAGATGGAGCATCTCCAGAACGGCTGGGGGTGTGAGACTGTAACGCCCCCCCTTCTGTCCTGTTCTGGTTAAGGTGAACCTTGTTTCTCCCCACCCAGACGGCTGCAGATGTCAGGACACGGCTTAGTCAGCCCAAGACAGAGATAGGCGACAAGGGGAACCTATTGGGCCTGAGGAAGTGGACTGCGAGTCGGCTGCCTGCCCCTCCTGGCTAACTAGAGTTAGCCAGGAGTGTGTGACGTGTGTGTGCGCACGTGTGTATTGTTCCTTCATCTCTTAAGGAGCCCTTGGTTTCTCTCCCCCTCCCCCGAACATCGCTGGACCCACCATATTGGGCAATTTTCATCCAGTGCCTGACTGCCCCACTCCCCCTTTTGTGAACAGGTGGGCCCCTTTTAGGATGCAGGCCTGGGCACAGGATGGAAACAACATTGGCTGCACCTTTGGATGGTTTCCGGCAAGAGTGGGACGAGGGATATAGCAATAGCAATGGCGCTTAGACTTAATATAGTGCTGCACAGGGCTTTACCACATTCTCTGGGTGGTTTGCCCTCAACAATCTGGGTTGTCATTTTACTGACCTCGGAAGGATGGAAGGCTGAGTCAATCTTGAGCCCAGTCAGGATCGAACTGCAGGCTGTGGGCAGAGTTTTCCTGCAATCCTCTATTCTAGCCACTGCACCATCGTGGCTCCATTTGCTGCCATGCGTTGTGCTGGTTCCCCTCTTTTCTTTGGGGTCAATGCCAAATCAGTGATGATTGGAGGGGAGAGGTCACATGCTCAAGGCTTTGGGGTGGCGCCCCTGGGAGGGGGGCACCCCTTTCCTCAGGCAGAGACCCTTTCCTTGCCAAAGGAAGGATTCCCTCTCTGCGGTCAGGCGGGAGGCCCCCAGGTGCGGAAGGAGGGATCCTGGCTCTCCTTGGCTGTGGCGGGAGAGCCGGCTTTCAGAGACAGAACTGGGGGCTGCCCTAACGGTGATGTCTTCTTCTGCAGTTTTGCCAGCCAAGCGGATGGCAGCTTTTCAGGGAGAGAAACCCTCCCACGTTCTTCATTGCTGTCCTGACTGACATCAGCTCGGAGCGCCATTACTGTGCCTGCTTCACCTTTTGGGAGGCCATTGAAAGCGTCCAGGTAAGTAGAGGCCTTTCATCTTGAACCCTGTTTGGGGCAAGGACCTCCACTGAATATGGAATAGCGCAAGGGGGATCCCACTCCCTCCAACCTGTGCCAGTCCCCGGTGGGCAGCCAGCAGACTTAGGTAACCACTCCTTTCTCTCCCCCCCCCCCAGCAGCTGCAGAACCGCTGGAGGAAGGAGGAAGTGGAGGAGCTGGAGGTCAGCACCCTCGTCCATCCCTCGCAGCTCTTTGCCCCAAAGAGTTTGGTGCTTGTCTCTCGGCTGGACCACACCGAGGTTTTCCGGGTAAGGCTTGCTGGGCAGTTTGGCAAACCAACCTCTGCCTAGGGTGGGTCACCGTAAACCACGGTTTACCGTCTATTAGCTCTCAGCCGCCTGGGCTCTCCCTTCTTATCTTTTGAATTGTACTGTTAAGCATATAGAAAGTTCAGCTTGTCCAGAACTAGGAGAGGCGAACAAAGCATTTACAAGGCTATAAAGCGTTCTGAAATGACGGCTGTTTGAGTGATGGAGGCACCACAAAGTCAGGCTGCAAAACTCTTTTTTCAGAATCCGAGTGGGAAGAAGCGGGGGGTGGGGGGAGGGAGGGTGTTGGTCCCTGAATTCAGCCCCAGCTTCGATGCCGGAATCCACCTGAAAGCAGAGCCATCCATCCATGGCTCTCCAGCCTCTGCCTGAATTGCTGAGCCAAATGCAGTTTCTTCCAGCTCTCTTCCAGGCTCTGACTTAGGAGAACTGATTATTTTTAAAGTGCACCTCTCTCCTTCAGTGGGTGTTGATAATAACGGAGGTTTTCCTGGTTCAGATGCTGGTTTCTATGACAATCTTGGGGGAGCCACTTGCCCAGCCGATTCTGCAGGTGGGCAGCAGAATCCGGCACTGAGCAGGGAATTAGAGGACGTGTGCGGTCCTTCCCAGTTCTGTGATCAGACGATGGTACGCTGCCTCTAGTCACGGGATTTCAGATACACATTTCAGCCTGAACACCCAAGGATCTGGGCCGAAGGGTGGTACCTTTTGAGAAGGAAAGACCCTTTTCCAGGGCTTTCCTTGGATCCGTAACTCCAAGATCTTATCCTTAAGATCCCCACAACCGACACTGTAGTAAGAAGTAGAAAATTATCTATTTTAGTTTAAGAGAAACACCAGATTTGGTTCTCCTTGGTTCCTCCAGGGCAAGAGCATAACCAGCCACCACCACGTCTTCATTTGTGTAGGACCCCCAATTCGCCACCTCCCTAACACCCCCGCCTGAGGCTCGTGAGATCGCGTTTGCATGAAAGGCTTCGTTATGCCTGAGATGTTGTGCGCACGCTAAAAACCCAGCCTGGCAGGAAGCGGTTAGCTTTAAGCCAAAGTAGCCCCAGCCTTCAGTTAAACAGGCCTCCCCGGGTAATTAGGCAGAGACTAAAAACCTGTCAACAGTGGGGGAGCTCCAAACACTGCCCTGTTTGAACCCCAAGACTTCACCCTGCAAAGAGTGATTAAAAAGGGCATGCCAGATCTCACCCCTAAATACCCCAAATGCTGTTTCTCTATTGCCCAAGCTGTGACTCCCGCTGCCATCTGGCCAGCAATCAAGCGGGGGAGACCAGGCAGCCCCTGGAGGAGCTGGGCTAGGAGAGACGCCAGATGAGGATGAGGTTGGCAAACTAGTCCCCCGTTGGGTTAAACTTCTTTCATTTATGTCGTGGTTTTTATTCTCGTGTGAAGAAATAAGTATAACCCATGTAACGTCTTTCTTCATTAACGTGGGAACAGATCAGTTTTTATTTTCATTTGAATGGTATATAGAGGTGATGTAATTGGGGGGAAAACTATGAAAAGTAGACTATGCAATCATTTATTCAAAAAAAAATGTTAACAGATGTGAGCAGTCCTCACCTAGTGACCACAACTGGGACTAGAAATTCCTTTGCTAAGTACCATGGTTGTTAAGTGAGACATCCTGTGACTGCAATTTCACTGCTGGTTTCTCCATTGACTCCATTTGTTGAAAGAGGCCTGTGAAGCACACAAGTAACTTTTTCCACACCAGCATAACTTTGAATGGCCACTAAACAGGGTAGCCAATAAGTGAGGACCACCTTTATGCCATTTTCTTGGCTCTAACACCTGGCTTCACCTCCTCTGGCAGAAACGACCTCAGGTAGGTGTTTCTTACAACCGTCTCCCAGTCCCTGAGGTCGACAGAGGCCCCACCTCAGCTGGGTGGCGTTTGAGGCCTTTCTCACATGCAGGGCCTGTTCCACATCACACACACACACACACACACACACACACACACACACACACACACACACACACACACACACACACACGATCTTGATGGGACTCAGATCTGGGCTTTGACACTCACCACCACCCCCAGCTGCTCCAGGGCCTTCTGTTTCAACAACAGTTAACCAGGATCAAAATTCCTTCGCTGGGAGGTGTGGTCGCGAAGCATGCGACCACATTGGTTTTGCAATGGCAATCCTGGCCGTCCTTGTTGCGTTGTTAAGTGTGGACCAAGGAGCCCCTCACAACTTCCTTATGGCTTCTCATAACCAGTGGGAAAGCCATAAGCAGGAAGTTGCAGGTCTCAGGCAGCTGGCGGGCAGGCAGGTAAGGGGGCTGCTGCTTCCCGGTTGGGGGGCAGGTGTGCAGGGGTGCGTGGAGGTCAGCGTGGCGTCAGTCGGGCAAGGCTTGCCGGGGCTGCTGTAGGATGGGGGAGGACGTGTGAGGACTCATTGCAGCGCAGGCCTGGCAGGGTGGGCTGCCAGGTGCAGGAGACTTAACCAGAGCAGAGCAGCTCCGGGCAGCAGGGTCTTTGTGCACCAAGAAGGATCTGCATGGCTGTCACCGGCCCTTCCATCTGGGGAGGCACAGCCCCATCCAGAATGGGGGAGGAGCTGCTCATCTTGCTAGAGTCGAGCCTGACTCTGCTCCTCCCCATCCAGACCCCGAGTCAGGATCCCAGAAGAGCCTCCCTTGGCTGGGCAGAGGCAGAACTGGGATCAGGCGCCTGTTAACGGCTGGTGCACAACGCGTGGATGCAGAAGACTGCCAAGTCCTGAGGAACCTGCGAAGAAGGGGCCACACGGCTCAGTTTCTCCCCGTGGCTGGAAGTCACCCTGAATACTTTATTTTTTAGTTCATTTGTTACAAATTTAAAACCAGTTGATAGCCAAAACTCTCTGGGTAGGTTGCAATAAATCATACTAAAGTTCAGTTTGAACAAAAACTGAGAAAGTATTGTAAAATGCAAAATAAAAGGAAACATCTAGGCAACCGCAAAGCAAAGTACAACGCAACATGAATTAAATGCGTCAGATACAAGTAAAAATCGCTTTAAAAGCTTGGAAAAGGGGGAACCACTGCAGTACGTTGCCCCCCGACTCCCAGGCCTTGAGACCGTTCAGAATTATTATGCCGGCTTGTGATAAATGCTGATTTGATGAGTGTGGTGTCAAAGGCTGCACAGAGATAAAGTCACACCATGTAGGCCTATGGATGCCTGGCATCTTCCTCCTCCTCCAAGGAGCCCAGGTATTCAGATTTCTACCTGAAGCCCAGGGAGGTGCTGCCGCCTTAAGCCTCGGATGGATTGGAATGGGTGGAAGCTGCTGAGGGGTTGGCTCCCTCCCTCCCTCCCTCCCTCCCTCCCTCCCTCCCTCCCTCCCTCCCTCCCTCCCTCCTTCCTTCCTTCCTTCCTTCCTTCCTTCCTTCCTTCCTTCCTTCCTTCCTTCCTTCCTTCCTTCCTTCCTTCCTTCCTTCCTGGCTTGCCCTGGGTTCAAAGCACTTTCTCTGAGCCCTTTGCAAAGCGAACGATGTCCTGGGAGAGCCCCCTGTTGCTGCTGCTGAGCCCGATCTCTCCCATCAGGGCGGCCCTTGCCTCTTCTTTTTTTAAGTTTTTTATTTTTTATTACAATTACAATGGAAACATTACATTTCTCCATCAGCAGTGTGTCGTCTGGTTACAAATCTCTCTATCTGACATCCTCTCTCTTTTACCATCTTATTATCATTTACCGTATTTTTCGGAGTATAAGACGCACCTTAGTTTTTGGGGAGGAAAATAGGGGAAAACAATCTGCCTACCAGGTATTCATCTGGCTAGCATCCTTAGTCTGGTCAGCTTCAGCACATTATTTTATCCCCTGGTTAGGACTTAAAAAAACCTTCTGAGAGAGTAACAATGAAAGAGCCTGCAAGCCAGTAAGAGCTGGGAAGATCATTAGCACCTGGTTAGGGCTAAAAAAAAAACTTATTTGGAGCAGCTTCAGCACATTATTTTATCTCCTGGTTAGGACTTAAAAAAACCTTCTTCTGAGAGAATAACAATGAAAGAGCCTGCAAACCGGTAAGAGCTGGGAAGATCGTTAGCACCTGGTTAGGGCTAGAAAACAACTTCTTTGGAGCAAGTAGAGCAATGAAAAAAAAACCTGCAAAGACTTAGGGCTGGAAAAACACTCTTCTGAGAGAGTAAAATTGAAAGAGCCTGCAAGCCGGTAAGAGCTGGGAAGATCTGTTAGCACCTAGTTAGGGCTGGAAAAAAAGCTACATTCGAAGTATAAGACGCACCCCAATTTTCAGCCACTTTTAGGGAGGAAAAAGGTGCGTCTTATACTCTGAAAAATACGGTATATTATTTCACAACTTTCTAAATATTCAAACATTTAACCATTTTAAAAATTTTCATTTCCTTGTATCTTATCTTCATTATATCATATCTTATTCACATTATATATTTTTGTTCTTATTTCTTATATATCAATTCTTTTATTTAAATCTTTATTTTAATATACATATATATTTATATATGTTTCTACTTTTAACCTTTAATTCCAAGATCTTTTATTATCCAACCATTTATAAAATACCTCCCAAATCTCATAATATTCAGTTTGTTGTTTCTCTTTGATCGCTAATGTCAATCTATTCATTTCTGCACATTCTAATATTTTCCTTAACACATTCTCATCATTAGGAACCTCTTCACTTTTCCAATGGTGTGCAAATACAATTCTAGCTGCTGTTAATATGTGTATGATCAAATATACATTAGCTTTTTGGTACATTTCCGGTAACATTCCTAACATAAATATTTATGGTTTCAGGTCAACATGTTGTATCATTTCTTCCAACCATGTCTTAATTTTTATCCAATACTTTTTCGCTTCTCCACATGTCCACCACATATGATAGTAGGATCCAGGTATTTGATGACATTTCCAACATTTCTCTGATTTATCCTTGAACGTTCTTGCCAATCTAGCCGGTGGTAGATGCCATCTGTAAAACATCTTATACAAATTCTCTTTATATGCAGTTGACATTGTTAATTTATAGTTTCTATCCCACAACTTCTCCCATTTATCCAATTCTATCGTATAACCAAAGTTTTTTGCCCATGCTATCATTGTTGTTTTTACTTGTTCTTCTTCCAATTTTATCTCTAATAAGTAACTATACAGTTTTTAAATTAGTTTTTCTTCTGTTCCTGTTAGGATTTTATCTAATTCTGTTAGTTCTGTATAAAAATCCTGCTGTTTGACATATTTTTCATATCTAGATTGTATCTGCATATACATATACCTCCCGGAGAATTGATCCCTTTCTCCCTTAATTCTTCTTTCGTTTTGAGTCTTCTTTCGTTTCTTCATTCAAAATATCTTTATATCTAACTATTGTTCCTGTAACATTTGGATGTGTTAATGCTTCCATCGTTGAAAGCCAAACTGGTATTTTTGTATAATATTGTCCTTCAACCTTCTCCCACACCAATAATAGAGCATTTCTTATATAATCTCTGAAAATATCCATGTATCTTATTTTTCCCATACCATAAAAAAGCATGCCAGCCCAATTGTAAATCATGTCCTTCCAAAGTCAATAACCTTGTATTCCTCAATATGAACCACTCCTTCATCCATGTCAATGCTGCACTTTGATAATAGAATAGAATAGAATAGAATAGAATAGAATAGAATAGAATAGAATAGAATAGAATAGAATAGAATAGAATAGAATTTTTTATTGGCCAAGTTTATGTCGATTGCCCCTCCTTGGCTCTTGGGGGAGAGAAATTAACTCCCTCGGAATGGGTTCACAATTTGGGTGTTCTCCTAGACCCACAGCTAAAATTGGATCAACATCTGTCAGCTGTGGCTAGGGGGACCTTTGCACAGGTTCGCCTGGTGCACCAATTGCGACCCTACCTGGAGAGAGAGGCCTTACTCACAGTCAGTCACGCCCTCATCACCTCACAGCTGGACTACTGTAACGCGCTCTACATGGGGCTACCCTTGAAGAGTATCCGGAGACTACAATTGGTGCAAAATGCAGCTGCGCGAGCTGTAGTGGGTGTTCCAAGATACACCCACATAACACCTATTCTTCGCCAGCTGCATTGGCTGCCCATTAGTCTCCGGACTCAATTTAAGGTGTTGGTTTTAACCTTTAAAGCCCTACATGGCTCAGGGCCAGGTTACCTCCGGAACTGCATCCTACCGCATACCTCCCTACAACCGGTTAGGTCCCACAGAGTGGGTCTCCTCCAGGTCCCATCAACCAAGCAATGCCGGTTGGTGGGGCTGCGGTGGAGAGCCTTCTCTGTGGGAGCCCCGTCTCTCTGGAACCAACTCCCTCCAGAGATCCGGACTATCCCCACCCTGCTGGCCTTCCGTAAAGCCGTGAAAACATGGCTCTTCCTGCAGGCGGGGTGAAATAAAGATCAATTCCCCATGGATGAATGATGGTTTGTTTTTAATTTTTGTAAGCTTTTTAACTGTTGCTATTGTTCTTATTGATTGTTTTTCCCCTATGTTGTACGCCGCCCTGAGTCCTGTGGGAGTTTGGCAGCCTATAAGAACAACTAATATTTATTTATTTTTATTTTATTTTTATTTATTTATTTGTCAAACATGTATAGGATAGTAGTAATTTGTATAAACATAAGTAAAAATAACGATAAAAGAGGACAGTAGGACAGGGACGGTAGGCACAGTGGTGCGCTTATGCACGCCCCTTACAGAAACGAGGAGAGGTCGACTGTAGACAGTCTACGGTTAAAGTTTTTGGGGTTTGGGGAAGAAACCACAGAGTCAGGTAGTGCATTCCAGGCATTGATCACTCTGTTGCTGAAGTCGTATTTTCTGCAGTCGAGTTTGGAGCGCTTTACATTTAGTTTGAATCTATTACGTGCTCGTGTATTGTTGCGGTTGAAGCTGAAGTAGTCATTAACAGGAAGGACATTTTAGTATATGATTTTATGAACTACATTTAGATCAGATCGAAGGTGACGTAGTTGTAAATTGTCTAATCCCAGTATTTCAAGTCTGGTGGAATAAGGTATTTTGTTGTGAGCGGAGGAGTGAAGGACTCTTCTTTGTGAAATATTTCTGGACTCTCTCGATTGTATTTATGTCTGATATGCAGTGCGGGTTCCAGACAGGTGAGCTGTATTCCAGAATTGGTCTAACAAATGTTTTGTATGCTCTGGTTAGTAATGTAATGTTGCCAGAGAAGAAGCTACGCAAGATTACCGTATTTTTCGGAGTATAAGACGCACCGGAGTATAAGACGCATCTTAGTTTTGGGGGAGGAAAACAAGGAAAAAAGGCCTCTGCCTCCCAGCAATTTGCCAAACAGCAAACAGTACAGATGATATACACTGTTTGCTGTGTATTTCTGTGCATGTGTGCCTGACCCATAGAAATGGCAAAGAATTGGAGAAATGTACATTTATGGCAGTATATTAATCCCAGAAAGTTTTCTTAAATGTAGTCACACTAACTCCTCCCAATTATTTAAATAGATCTACTCCAAACATGACTAAGTCAGGGTTTCTCAGCTGCCTTCTTTTAATACTAATACTTAATACTAATACTTAATACTAAAACAGGACATTTCAGATTATACTTTTACAGATCTTTAAAATTGATGTGGCTTTCTGGAAGTATTCTCTGCTATTTAAAAGAAGATACAATAGCACTGGGCCTCTTCAGAGCAAGCATTTATTTTAAAAAGCTTCTTCATTTTGTTAAGTTGTCTAGAACAATAATAAAGCAGTCTTTAAAAAATAAGTCTAATAATTTGAACACTCTATAAACATTTAACAAAATAACATATTAACAGAATCTGCCTCTACCTAGGATAGAACTCACAACCTCCTGATTGTGAGGCAAGAGCTCTAGCTCTGAGCCATAGCAGCTATAGCTTAGCTCTTTTCAATTTCAGCAGTCTAATATTGCCAGTAGTTTATCTCCCAGCAATTTGTCACATTACAGCCACCGTAGTTAGTTTCATTTTACCACGTGGCTTGCAAGCCTGTCAGCTGTAGATCGGGAGGCAGTTTATCTCTTCTTGTGCTCTTCTTGTGCTTTGCCCTGTTTGCTGCAAAGAGGTAAATTGCTGGCAGGCAGAGGCCAAAGGGTGGGGGTGGCTGGGTGGGGCTGCATTTGGTGTATAAGACGCACGCAGGTTTTCACCCTCTTTTTGAGGGTAAAAAGGTGCGTCTTATACTCTGAAAAATACGGTAGATTAACAACTCTTAGTGCCTTTTTGGCAATGTTGTTACAGTGTGCTCTAGCACTTAGGTCGTTGGATATGAGTACTCCAAGGTCTTTGACAGAGTGAGGGTCATCTACAAGTTCGTTTCCTCCAAGTTTCTTGACAATATGAATATCCACATTCTTCACTAATTCTCTTTTTTGCTTATCTGTTAAATTTTTAACTAATGTTTTAGTTTTTTCTTTGTTTATTTGCAGGCCTGCCACTTCTCCATATTCTTCTATTTTTTCCACTAGTTTAGGCCCTGTTATTACTGGATCTTCTAGTATAAAAACTAAATCATCCGCAAACGCCTGCAATTTATATTGTTTCTTTTTGATCTCCATACCTTTTATCTCTGAATCTTGTCTTATACTTCTGTTTAACACCTCTAATGTCAATATAAACAGTAGTGGAGACAAAGGACATCTTGTCTTGTGCTTTTCTTAATATTAATTTTCTCAGTCCTGTCTCCATTTACTATCACTTCTGCTGTCTGTTTATGATATATTGTCTTAATCATTTTCACAAATCTTTCCCCGAACTCCATTTTTTCTAATTGCGCTAGCATAAATTGCCAATTCACATTATCGAATGCTTTCTGGGCATCCAAAAAAATCAGCGCCATTTGCTTTCCTGGATGTGCTTCGTAATACTCCAAAGTATCTAATATAATTCTCATATTGTCTTCAATCTGTCTTTTTGGTAAAAAGCCATTTTGATCTGGATGTATAAATTGATTTAAACAACCGTTTCAATCTTTCTGCCATTATTGACACAAGTATCTTATAGTCTGCATTTAACAAGGATATTGGTCTGTAATTTTTAATTTGTTGTAGTTCTGTATCTTCTTTTGGTATAATTGTAATATATGGATTCTGTGCTTTTCCTTCTAACAAAAGCTCATCAAATACGTCTAACATTGGTTGACTCAAAGTTTCTTGCAGCTCCTTATATATTTCCGTGGGCAGTCCATCTGGTCCTGGTGTCAATTTTTCATTCATCATTATTTCCACCATTAATATCCTCCCTTCTTCATCTGTGAAAATTTGTTTAGCTTTTATTGCTTCCTTTATATATAAAGCTACTCCCCTTTTCTTCTGTGTTGATAACGCCATATATAGCTTCCCTATTTTAGGGTATTCCAATAATTTTGTATGTTGTTTTTTGATATGCACCTCCTGCAAACAAATTATATCTACTTTTAAGTTTTTCTAATCTATGAAATATCCTTTTCCTTTTCGTTGCCACATTCAGTCCATTTATATTAATTGATATTAATTTGGTTTCACCTTCCATAGTTATTTATAAACTGGATTTGTTGTCCTAGTTGTTCTTGTCTCTCTTGGTTCTCTTGGTTCCTTTGCTCTGGCTCCCTCTTTAATAGCTCTTATCTCCCAATCTCTTTCCTCTTCTTCTTTTTCTGCGCTCATCTCTTCCTGTCTTTCCTCTCGTCGTCTTGGTTCTTGCTCCCTTATTCTTGTTTCACCTTGTGATCCAAAGTATTGTTCATAAAACTGTTCTGCTTTCTCTTTACTATCCAATCTATGTCTTTGTTCCATCCAGGTCACCAGTATTCCTTCCGGGATCAGCCATCTGAAATTAGCTCCGTGTTTACCGTATTTTTCGGAGTATAAGACGCACCGAAGTATAAGACGCACCTTAGTTTTGGGGGAGGAAAACAAGGAAAAAAGGCCTCTGCCTCCCAGCAATTTAGCAAACAGCAAACAGCACAGATGATATACACTGTTTGCTGTGTATTTCTGTGCATGTGTGCTTGACCCATAGAAATAGCAAAGAATTGGAGAAATGTTCATTATGGCAGTATATTAATCCCAGAAAGTTTTCTTAAATGTAATCACCTAACTCCTCCCAATTATTTAAATAGATCTACTCCAAACATGACTAAGTCAGGGTTTAATTCAGCTGCCTTATTTTAATACTAATACTTAATACTAAAACAGGACATTTCAGATTATACTATTACAGATCTTTAAAATTGATGTGGCTTTCTGGAAGGCTTTCTGCTATTTAAAAGAAGATATAATAGCACTGGGCCTCTTCAGAGCAAGAATTTATTTTAAAAAGCTTCTTCATTTTGTTAAGTTGTCTAGAACAATAATAAAGCAGTCTTTAAAAAATAAGTCTTATAATTTGAACACTCTACAAACATTTAACAAAATAACATATTAACAGAATCTGCCTCTACCTAGGATAGAACTCACAACCTCCTGACTGTGAGGCAAGAGCTCTACCTCTAGGCTATAGTAGCTGTAGCTTACTTTCTTGCAATTTCAGCAATGTAACATTGCCAGCAGTTTATCTCCCAGCATTTTGTCTCATTACAGCCACCGTAGTTAGTTTCATTTTACCACGTGGCTTGCAAGCCTGTCAGCTGTAGGTCGGGAGGCAAGTAATCTCTTAGTGTGCTAATAAGGCTTCTGTTTCTGTTCCGTTTGCTGCAAAGAGGTAAATTGTGGGCAGACAGAAGCCAAAGGGTGGGGGTGGCTGGGTGGGGCTACATTCGGTGTATAAGACGCACCCAAATTTTCACCCTCTTTTTGAGGGTAAAAAGGTGCGTCTTATACTCCAAAAAATACGGTAATTAGTTGTCTTGTTAAAAAATGATATTCTCTTACTCTCCTCAGAATTTGTTTCAGCACTACAATTTCTTTCTCTTTATATTTTAAGGGCTCATCTCTCACTCTTTGAAGGACTTCTGCCTTCACTGCTTTTTTCGTAAATCTCACATGAACCTCTCTTGGTAGCTTATGTCTTGCCACATATCTAGTATTGACTCTGAATATCTCATCAACATCCGCCATTATTTTTTCTTTATCCATCTCAAGAACTCGTGTCAATAATTCTGCCATTATTTCCATTAAATTTCTCCTTTTTCTTCCTCTATTATTTAGCAAATAATAATCTGCTCTTTCCATTTCTAATGAGATTATTATTCTTTCTTTGTTTTTATCCGCTAATGTTAATCTATCATCAATTTCATACACTTTTTTCTACTCGTTCAGCTTTTTCTTCTACTTTTTGCACCCACTGTTCATTTTTCTCCATCATTTGTTGAACCTTCTCTATTTTATCTTCCACTTTCTCTAACTTATCATCTACTTGTCCTATTTTATCTTTAATCTCTTTAAGATCAACATGTAGCGCTTGAATCAAATCTTTCAACTCTAGTTGCATTGCATTAGCTTTCTCTTGAAGTACTAAAGCACCCGGGCCCTTCTGTCCAGCAGGGCTTGAAGCTGCTGAAGACGTAGTCGATGATAGTGCCGATCCTGTTTTCTTCATCTTGTATCTTTTTAACTCTAAGGGGGGAAAAGGAGGAAAGGGGAATTTTTTTTTGTCCCCCACTGTAATCCCTCAATGATAAAAAAAATACAGAGAGAGAGAGAGAGAGAGAAGAAAAATCCCAAATGGAAAACCACAAAAATCCAAAGATCCACCAAAAATACAAAAATCCACAATTCCAAAAACCAAAAATCTAAAAAGTTTCAAAATTCCATTCTCTTAAACCCCTTCCTTCTTCTGTTAGTTGCTCTCTTCAGGTTCTTCAGACCCCAATCCTTGATACCCACTCAATTGGGATCGAATGTTCTTAAGTAGTAATCCACCTCTGTCTATCAAATTTCCTTGCTTTATTTTATCTAGGAAGATATTCACAAAGTTGGTTTAGCCAATAACACTTCAGTCTCTTGCTCTCTATCTCATTTTTCCATTCTTCTAATCAGCTTACGGCTTCAAGGTCATTTCTTGTAGTCCATCTTTATCTTTATTTTCACAACTTCAAAGCTGAATCTACAGCTTCAGCTGCAAATTCTCTGTTACACTTCAAATTTCCCACTTTTACCAGTAGGTGGCTCTCTAGCACTGTTTTTCTCTTCCTGGCTTTTCTTTTTCAAGCAAAATATCCAGTTATGTTATGGCAAAGAATAAAAGACAGTAGCGTAAACAATATAAAATCATGAAAAAAAGAGATATAAAACCAAGGTAGTCTATAATTCTTTCTATAATCCAAAAAATATCCAGTCCAGCTTTTCAATCAACAAATACTTTATTTCTCCCCCCCCCGCAAAAAAACTTCTCCAAACTCACTTCCTGATCAAAATCAGCCCCAAAGAAGCTCTCCTCGCCGCTTAACTTTTGTTTGGGTCTCACTATTAACCAACTAGTCCAAGGTGGGCTCTTAAACCATTAAAAAAAAGTAAATAAATCCAAAATTGGAAACTTCTCACCAGTACGATCACACTGACAATCTCTTTCTTCACCGCTCTATTCCTGTGGCTGCCCCAGCTTTGATCCTGCACACAATGGCTGACTTCTCTATTCCGCCGGTTTTCAGAGCCTTCTCTGAACCAAACTGGGAATATGCAGACTCCCTGGATTCGGCAGAGTGCGCTCTTTCTGATTCTCGCCTCTATAGGGTGATCCCAGTCCAAATGGACCGTCCCGACGGCTGAATTCGGCGCGACCCCACGGAGCTCCCGGGAGTCGTGTCATCATGCCATTATGCTATCCACGCCTCTGGGCGGCCCTTGCTTCTGATGGGTGCCTTCTGCTGAGCCCCCTGTGTCCTTTGCCCCCCACAGAACTGCCTGGGGCTGATCTACACCATCTACGTGGATGGACTGAGCACCTCTCTAGAGACCGTGGTTGGGAATCTCCTGACGTGTACCATCCCCATTACAGGGGGCTCCCAGGTGAGTTCCGCATCTGCCCCACATGGTTGACCCTCCAGTGACCTATGCCCAGGGCAGAGCGAGTCTTTTGGGCAGAGGGAGGGGTATGCATGCCCAGGCACACCTCACTTCTCTTCTGTTGGTCAACGTTGATGTGGTTCTGAAAGGCTGATGCATAGCAGCACGCAGGGTTTCTCCAGACCAGGCACTGAGGAAAGCGGGGTGGGGGTGGGGGTGGCTGTGATGGCTGGCTGGCTTCCTTCCTGCAGGGGAGTTTGGCTCTTTCACTGCCTTTGCGGCATTTTCAGGGACCAACCGTCTTTTTGCAGCTGGGTCTTCATTTTTCATTAGAGGGGCTTCTAAAATGTGTGTATTGTTTATTAACTCACCAGTTTTATTTACTTATTTTATTCGTTATTTGCCAAAAAATAACACAGCAGCTATATTCTGGTTTGTTTAACTTGTTTATTTATTTAATTTCTATAGCCACCCATCCTAAAAGTGGCTGTGGTTTGCTTGAGAGGGTTCCAGAGGGCTAGAAGAGAAGGGCAGCGATGGGCATCTGTGTGCCACGAGTGGGAGACGGAGCTCCCTGGGGGCAAGGCTGCTCTGGCCTTTCTCTGCCTTCTGTGTAGCTTGCAGCAGCCTTGCCAGCCCCCAGAACTCTCTTGGTAGGCAGGCCCTTCTGAGGGCTGTCACAGTTAGTGCCCTCCTCCTCCCTGCCCCCGCTTTGTGCTGCTGCCTTGAGGCCCTCTGCTGTGTGTGTGTGTGCTTGCTGCCTCTTTGTCGCTTGGCCATCGGTCTGTGTTGTGCTGTGTTTCTAACTGATTGTGCTGTTTCTGTCTGTCTCTATCTCAGCCTGACCTGGATGACGAAGCAGCGGTATGCACGACTTTTCTCTCCTCGGGGCTGCCTTCTTCCCCAAGAGGAGGCCTGGGGGGCTCCAAAGGCCTGGGGTGGCCAGGAGCAGCTCCCTGGCCCCTTTGGCATGTGCTAGGGAGAGAGAAGATGTGTGAGGCTGGGGGAAGGCAGGCAGGGTGCTCAGTTGGAAACTGAGCCGGACTGGACCTTCTGCTGCAGGGCCCAGAAGGGGCCAGTGAGCATCCTCGGGGCCTGGAATTCGCCAGGGGCAGATCGCGCAGTCCCAGCCACGGGACTGAGCAGCAGCCAGCCAGCGTGGCTTTGCATCTGATGGGGCGAGACATGTTTTGCAGCACACCTGAGAACTTCTCTGGAGTCCTGCCAGGTTGCCTTTGAGACTTCAGCCGCTCCTGTGACAGGAGGAAGGGCCAAGAGCTGATTTCCCACCAGCTTCGGTTCTTCGGCCTCTGCAGCCTTTGACCCCGGGGCCTTGTCTTTCTCTCCCCTCCCTTGTTGCAGAGGACAATTTCCCTGGGTGCAGGCGACAGGCAGGTGATCCAGACGCCCATCAGCGATTCTCTCCCCGTCAGCAACTGCAGCGTGGCTCTGCTCTTCCGGCAGCTAGGTGAGGCCGCTCAGGCTGCTCGGGGATGGCTCCGTTCTTGGCCCTCCGTGCTGCTGCTCCTGGGAGAGCTGTCCCCAGGGCCCAGAAACCTGAATGCGGTTGGTCCTGGGAGGCCGCAGCATCTCCAGATAAGAAAGAGGCTCTGTTGGAGGGAGGAGGGAGGGTCCTTCTGTTGGCGGTTGCGTCCCAGCGCAGGAGGGCCCCGTGGCAAGCCTCAGAGACCATCCTCTTCCTCCAGGAATCACCAACGTGCTGATTCTCTTCTGTGCGGCCCTGACTGAGCATAAGATCCTCTTCCTCTCCAGCAGCTACCAGAGGCTGACCGATGCCTGTCGCGGCCTGCTTGCCCTCCTCTTTCCCCTGAAGTACAGGTCAGTAAAGAGAGTCTCAGGCGGCTGGAGCTCCTCCACCCCTAGCAGATCACATTCTGCCCAAAGCTGCCGCCGCTGCCGGTCTTGGACTAAGTGGGTCCCAAGGAGCCGTAGAGCCTTTCCTTGAGAGGGTCTGCTTTGTGGGTTTCTGTGTTACAGCTTCACGTACGTGCCCATCCTGCCAGCTCAGCTACTGGAGGTCCTCAGCACACCCACCCCTTTCATCATCGGGGTCAGCTCCGTCTTCCAGTCAGAGACTCAAGAGCTGGTGAGTGGAGCATCCGCCTGGGCATCGGGAAGCATGGCAGACCTGGGATTAGGAGCCCAGGCTTTGGGGCAGGCTGGGTTTTCTAGTGGGCAGCTCCTTCCCCTCTTCCTGCTTTCTGGGAGGGCATTCTCTCTTCCCCTGAGCTTCCCTCCGGGCAGGGCTTTTTCTGCACAGGTACTCTTGACGTAACAACCATTCAAAGTTTTGCCAGTGCTGAACAAGTGGTACTTATGACCAGCCCTTGAAACTCCAGCTAGTCACGGGGCCCCTCCAGTCACAGGATCGCAACTCCGGCACTTGGCAGATCCCCCGCCTGCCATCTGCTTGTGAGCTTCCGGCCACCTGTAGCTTCCTGCTGGCTTCTCCATTGACTTCGCTTGTTGGAAGCCAGAAGGAAGTTGCAAGTTGCGGTCACGTGACGTCCTTGCTTAAAGACAGCAACAGAAGAGAGCTACTGAAACCTGTCGCAAGAATGCATTACAATGCGCAGGACTCTTTAGCTTAGATTAAAGATTGGGGTGAATACACAGGCTGGGATAAGAACATGAAAATAGCCCTGTTGGATGAAGCCGAAGCCCATCTTGATGCAGCCCTCGGTTTCTCACAGTGGCCGGCCAGATAGCTCAGTGGTGCTAATGAGAAGGAGGTGGGCTTCCCCTTTCCCATCACCCTTCCCCTGCAGTGGGTCTCTGGAGGGAGGCTGCCCCCAGCTGGAGGTGACATGGAGACTGAATGCCTGGAAACCTCCCTCAATTCATCCAGTTCCCCTTGAAAGCCCCCAATTACTTAATCTTCACCCTGTCTTGAGGAAATGAGCGCAAGGTGAAGAGGTTCCCCCCTCCTTCCGGTCAGCTTCACGGAGGCCCTTGTCCTGGGGATGTAACAGAGAGGAAACTTTCTCCATGCCTGGGGGGTGGATTGACATCCAGGGAGACCAGGTTGGGGGTGGGGGGACGGAAGCGAGCGAGCAGATAGAAAATTCACAGCAGACGAAAGGTAACATTTCCTTACAGAATTTGGCCTCACAAAACGTGGCAATGTTGGTCGCCGACTGTGCAGTGAAAGGAAGGCCAATTCAGGGAAGAAACAGTTGTTGGCAGCAGCCAAATTGCCATGACTGTACAGTATTTTGCCTTGAGTGCCATGTGGGCCGGCGGCAGAGCTAGCTGCACTTTGGGCTTAATCCCATAAGAGCCAGTTTGGCCCCCTAGGAGCACCAAAGGGGTCGCGTTCTGGCCTCTTGTGTTCTCCTCCTGCCCCTTTCCGGGAAGAAGTTCTGGGTCCCGCTTGTGGAGAAGCTTTGAGTTAGTTGGGCCTGGCTGTGGACGTGAGGCCTTTGTCGCTTTCCCCAGCTGGACGTGATCATCGCAGATCTCGATGGAGGGACTGTCACCATCCCGGAGTGCATCCACATCTCTCTGCTGCCTGAGCCTCTCCTCCATCAGACGCGCGAAGCCCTCTCGATGGTGAGTGTTTCTCCCAAGGGGCTTGGAGAACCCTCTCCGAGTGGGAGCAAAAGCGGGCAGGGGCACAACGTAGATAGGGGGACACCGAAGGCGCTGCCCTGCCCGGAGCTTTGCTCCTGAGCACGGGGAGCTTTGATCATATCCTCAGAAGCCATTTCTGCAGGAGGCAGCTGGTGCTAAGGGGAACATCCCTCATTCTCTGCGTAATACCGGCCCGAGGACTGGTTGCAGTGCTCGCTTTCAGAAGCTGTTTGGAGTTGTATGATTGGTGGCAGGCTCAGGTGTTTTTCTACTCTTAGAGAGCTGTAGGGTGATTTTTAATTCTGTTTATTTCTTCGTTTGGGGAACATTTGTAAATTTTCAAGTATTTTTGCTCTGCTGTCTTACATAAATTGCTGGCCATATAAGGTGGTTCATAAATTCTTTTTAAAAATTGTCACCAAGTTGATTAAAACAAAATTAAACTAAACTAAAGCATTAAAGCAAAGTAATGGAATCTCTGTTTAAGATATTTTCCCCCAGACCTTTCTGAAAGAGTTGAGGAAACTCCTGGCTTCAGATTAATAGGTTGTTTCAAACAAAGCAAACTTGAAAGAAATGTTTTAGTCTGGTAAAACCAGAATACAATTGTGCCTAAATACATAACATTTATACCCATCGTACTATTTACTTTTGGTGTAATACAGAAAAGGACTGAAAATAATAAAAACATATGACAAAGAAAAGGAAATATGTCTCTCCATACCTTTCCTTCCTTGCCAACCATCTTTGTTGCAATTACACTCATAAATGTCTTCATTATCTTTTGTTTTGTAATTTCTCCCCTCTTTTTCAGGATCTCCTCAATTTCATCCAATCACAACTTTTGAAATTCTCTTTTCCCTCAACCGATTCTCTTTTTCTTCCTGTATTTCTTTTGCAATTTAATCCTCATTTTTTCTCTTGATGTTCGCAAACCACCCTAGCATGCTGTCCATTCCCTTCAACATCCAATCCACATTTATTCATCCCTTGTTCATTCTTGGCACCCCTTCTGTGTCAAGTAATAGCATTTACCTGTGAACTGGTGGGACGAGGACCCCCCTCGGCTTGCAAGCGAGTCCCTCGATTCAAGATATTCTCTCTCTCTCTCTCTCTCTCTCTCCCTCCCTCCCTCCCTCCCTCCCTCTCTCTCTCTCTCTCTCTCTCTCTTGTTGTTAATTTTAATATTTATGCTTTTGAATCATTGTTAGCTACTTTGGATAGTGAGATGGGCAGGTGATAAATTTAATAAACGAATGAATAAATACACAGGTCAGAAAAATCCTTTCATAAAATTTCAACTTTAGAAATATTGAGGACCCACATTTTTTGAGATCCAAATCATATCTATTCTTGAAAATGATTTATGCCTTTCTGAAAAATAACTACAATCTCTAGAACTGCCACTTTTTCTGTCTCCACTAATGCTGAATTAGCCATCAAAACAAAACAAAATCTGATATTCTGTATAATAGCGGAGAAATCACTCCATTCTAATCTACAATTTTCACAGGGAAAACTTGTGAATTGTTTTATAAATTGTTTGTAAAAGTTCCTTTAAGTTCATTTGGGATGCAGTCTCAAAACCTAAATTTCAATTCCATGTAATTCAACTTTCGCCCCAATAAATCTGCCACATTCATCACTCAATACAAGTTATGGTTTTAATTGGGGATTAACATGTAAAACCACTCAGTTTATTTTGTTTTTAAGTCATGCTGAAATAAATTCTTCCCAAAGTTTTGCAGGTCAAGTATTTTATATCTTTCTTCCTAATAAGAACCTCGTGTAAGCTAATTATGCCTTGTTTAAATTTTTTTAAAGAGTGAAACTTCTCTTTTCTTTTCTGAGGAGCACATTTGCTCCATTTATGTTCCACGTTTCCAGAAGAAGGAAAAATATATTCATATAATAGCATACTTCTGCCCACCCTGTGGCCCTGAAGTGAGAACGTCAGGAGAAAGAAAAAGGAATATAGTGAACTATTTCCCTTAAGGCTCGGGGTGCCTGAGGGAGGCGGTGGATGAGCCCCAGCCAGGAAGGAATAAGCGTGTCACTTTTAGCCTCTTTTTATTAACTGCACAGAAAGTGGACGAGGAGAACTTTTAAGCCACAGGACGGGGACAGTTGAAAGGACACCTCGCCTTGTGTCCAGTGCAGTTGGGTTGGGGCCCGTGAACAACCGGGCGGGCGGAGTGACGGAACCGAGAAGATCTTTCTCCGAGGCCGCTGTAGAGGAATAAGGAAGGTGATCTAGATGGAAATAGGCAAAAACTGATACCTTGGCAAAAAGGCGCTTTTTTCAAGGTCCAGGTGACATTTGGGCGTGGGTCAGGCAGGCACCGCCCTGATTTCACTGGAGTGTAAGAAGGGGGAAGAAGTGTAAGCTGCGTTTGCTTTACAAGTTGTGGCCCTGGAGAGAGGACGATGGGGACACCCGCCACCCCACCCCACCCCATTTGAATGAATTCCCTGACTTTGTCTGAGCAGGTCTTGGACCCAGAGTTGGAGATGGCAGATCTGGCCTTCCCACCCTCCACCATCTCTGCTTCCTCCCTCAAGATGCAGGTAAATGAGAGCCCTTTGCAGAAGAGCTGGCTTGCTTGGCTTTGGGCTTCTCCGTCCCGAGTCTTCCTTGGGCTGCAGGGTTGCTCAGTGCACAGCTCTGCAAAGGGGCTGAGGGATGCTCCCTGTTTTCCCTCTGACCTTCTCCCTCGCCCGTCTGGCTGCAGGATAAGGAGATCAGGGCAGTCTTCCTCCGCCTGTTTGCCCAGTTGCTGCAGGGCTACCGCTGGTGCCTGCATATCATCCGTATTCACCCGGAGCCAGTCATTCGCTTCCACAAGGTAGGCTGCGGAGGAGAGTGGTCAGAGCGAGCAGCCATGGGGGCAAATTCTCTCTGGTCCACCCAGCATGGAAAGCTTGCTCAGGGGGGCCTTTAGCAGTGACTTGTCCCAGGCATCCAAGACTTACGAGCGGGTGATGGAGTCAAGGTTCCAGGATTTTATGCCCAGCAGGGTAGAAGGTGGCGGGAGGTGCTTCTTTCATCAGGAACGGAAGTTCCCTGGTCCAGAGCTGGGACAGGTCCATTTCTCAGCCGGGGCGATAGATGCTGCGGTCCCTTTCTCAGGAGAGGGCTGTTCTGTGGGCCTCTGGCCTTCCCCCTCAGCACAGGCCCCCTTCCCAGGCTTCTCTCTCCCTTGCTGCAGGCCGCCTTCCTCGGGCAGAGGGGGCTGGTGGAAGACGAGTTCCTCCCCAAGGTGCTGGAGGGCATGGCCTTCGCAGGCTTTGTGACCGAGAGGGGCCCCCCCTACCGGGAGACAGATTTGTTCGATGAGGTGAAAGGCTTGTGGGGAAGGACTCTGAGGGCCCCCCCCCCCCGATGCTCCAGCTGACTGGTGTGCGTGCGTGTGTGCGCGTGCACGTTAGGGTGCTTAAAGAAGATCTTCCTTTCTTTCCTGTTTCTTAGCTTGTGGCCAGTGAAGCCAAACGGATGCAGGCCGATGAAGGAAACAAGGCAAAGGTTCTACGCCATGTCAAGGAACTGGCAGAGCAGCTCTACAAAAATGTATGCTGACATAGCCCTGGGTGTAAGGAAGTGTGCGAGCCCTGCAGGCAGATGCCGTCCGTGGCATCCTTGCGCCCCCCCTCCTTCCCGGAGAGCACCAGCATCTCCTGTTTTGTTCCCGCTTTGAGGATTGGGCAGGGGGTGCAGGTCCTGCACTGCATAGGTGCTTGGCTGGGATTCCCCCCCTCCCCGCCCTGTGTCTCTCGCACACGCACACACAGACTCCAAATCAGCGGGTTGCTTTTTGGCATCCAGCTGTACATCCCTGTTCTTGCTAAGGCAAGTCTTGTCAAGCAGATCGTCCCGTAATGACGAATCGGTCTGCCTGATTCTGTCGAGGGCAGGAGAGAGGCTGACCTTGGCTGGATATTTGGAGAAACTTCCCGAGGGCTCAACTTGCTTGGGTGGTGATGAGCTTTGGTCCTAGCACAGGCGGCTGCTGTCCTTGACCTCTGCTGCCGCCTCTTTGTTGGTCCAGGAGAACCCTTACCCAGCAGTGACGATGCATAAGGTGCAGAAGCCCACAGAGGGCTGCCACCTGCGTCTGCACCAGAGGCTGTTCCCCCATTTGGACGAAGGGACCATCCAGTGGATTGTTGACCAGGCCACGGCCAAACAACAGACGGCGCCTCCTTTGGTGAAGGCGGAGAAGAAAGCCGTGGTGCCATCTGGGCCACCCCTGGGTACGTGGGTGCCAGCCCCTGGTGCCGAGACGGTTGCATCCCTGGGGTAGCGTGGTCCCTTGATGAATTCAGAGGCTCCCTTCCTTGTTGGAGCATGTCTCCAGGCCGAGTCTATGGGCAGCTCGAAGGCATTTAGCAAAATGAATCCCCCGGTGAGATCTCAACGCAGCCTATCTCTCTGGAGCAGAGTGGAGAAAAAGCATGGATTGATAGCTAAAAGGATCAGCTTGAGTCAGAGGCTGCCAAGTTCTGAAAGGGATGGTCGGCCTTACCTTCTGCATGCAGGGTGGGTTTCAGAGGCCCCGATCTTCCCTTTGGACGACAACTCCTGCCAGGTCTAATAAGGCAGGAACCCTGAGGCCGGATCCGGCAAGGACCTCCTCGCCTTCTGGGTCATACCGTGGTCATCAAGAAGTCCCCAGTGGCCAGGGGAGGAATTGCCCAGCGCCAGTGCAGCTCCTCCGCAGATGCCCCTGTCTCAGGAGATGCGGTGCCACCATCCGGATTAGCGTCACTTCTCGCTGGTCTAGATCTGGTGACAGCAAATTCACTGGGTGGCCTTTGATTCCACTCTCACGGCCGGCTTTGTAATGAGCTGGTTTCACCTTCCCTGCCTTCATTCTGAGCTCCGAAAGCTCCGTATTCCCCAGCTGTTCCTATAGAAGGAGCTGCTCTCCTCTCCTGGCCGTTCTGGTTGCCTCTGTCTGCACCTTTGCCAGCTCCGCAGTCCCCTTTTTGAGCTTCAGAAAAAGCAGGCGGTGGAGCTTTGAAAAGCTGCAGGAAAGAGCAGCTCAAGGAGAGATTGCAAAGCAAGGAGGCTCTTGGATGCCCCTGCTGGCCTGGGTGAGGCGAGGATGCTGCTTGCTGTTCTCCTGCCCAGTTTTGGCCCAGGTGGTGCCCTGGAGGCGGGCAGGAGGGGCACTTCCCCCCCCCCCCCGGGACCTCCAGACAGAGGCTGCCATTTCTCTCTTCCAGGGACCCTCATGGAGCGGAACGGGATGCTGCTGGCCAACAGTGCCCGTCGGCTGGAGGTGGTCAGAAACTGCATCTCCTTTGTCTTTGAGAGCAAGATGCTAGAAGCTAAAAAAGTGAGAGCCGGGGGTGGGGGCTCCCTGGGGTAGGCAGCCCTCCTTCCCTCCACAAGGGTGGGGTCTATGCCGAGGTTGAGATTTTCCAACAGAAGGGTGTAATGTTAGAGTGCATTTTGCACTAAATACTTTCATTGTAGAAATTTTAAAAAAGGAGGGCCCATTATCCATACAACAGAGGTTTTAAACATGAGCCAGACCAGTTGCTGGATGCCTTTCCTCTGACTTGTGGTGTAAAACAGGACAGAACCCCCAGGATACAGGTTGCCGGGTGGGGGTGGGGGAGGAGAATTGGCTGCAAAGAGGCCCCCACCCACCCAATAGCGGAGCCTCCTTCCCCGCTGGCCTCAGGCTTCCCCAGAGCAGGACAGGGTGAGGGGGGGGCAGATGCGGGGCCCCTGCTGAGCGCTGCCTGGTTTGCCTTGCAGCTCCTGCCGGCTGTGCTCCGAGCCATGAAGAGCCGGGCTGCTCGCCACTGCCTCACCCAGGAGCTGAACCTCCACGTGCAGCAGAACAGGGCCATGCTGGACCACCAGCAATTTGACTTCATTGTCCGGATGATGAACTGCTGCTTGCAGGTGCGGCTGGAGATCTGGGGACCCCTCCCCACCCCAGCGCCCGGCTTCCTTGGGGCTGAACCGCAGCATTGCTCTTATCTCATCACAGGACTGCAATGCCACGGATGAGCACGGGGTCGCTGCTGCGCTTCTGCCCTTGGTCACCGCCTTTTGCCGCGTAAGTAGCCGGGCCGGCATTGGTGGGATTGCGGTGGCCAAGGAGGGAAGGGAGACGGGTATCCTCCGCTCAAGGCATTCCCTCCTTCCTTCCTTTTCTTTTGCTGTCCTCCAGAAACTCAGCCCAGGAATCACCCAGTTTGCTTACAGCTGTGTGCAGGAGCACCTGGTGTGGACCAACCTTCAGTTTTGGGAAGCCATGTTTTACAGTGACGTGCAGAACCACATCCGTGCTCTCTACCTGGAGAGTAACGAGGAGGACTGTGCTGAGAAGGTAGGGCTGAGCTCGGAAGGAGCAGAGAGGGAGGGGCTTTTGAAGCAGCTGCCTCCCGGCTCATCAGCTAGACCGCTTCCCTGGTTCCCAGATGGCCGAGGAGGAGTCGGCTCTGGATATCGCTGCCGTGCAGTGCCGTCTTTGGCCCACCATGAGCCGGGAGAAGCAGCAGGAGCTCATTCAGAAGGAAGAGAGCACCGTCTTCAGCCAGGCCATTCACTATGCCAACCGCATGAGCTACCTCCTGCTGCCTCTGGACACCAGCAAGAACAGGCTCCTGCGGGGCGCCGGACTGGGAGACGCTGAGAGCGTCAGCAACAGCTTAATCACCAGCAGGTAGCGTCGCGCTGAGCCGGAGGAGGGCAGGGCATAGGCGCAGGCAGGGGAGGAAGAGGAGGGTAGTTGTGCTCAGGGGCCTCTCTGCCTTCTCAGCATCGCTGGCAGTGTGGCGGACAGCTACGACACCGAAAGTGGCTTTGAGGATGCCGAAAGCTCCGATGTGGCCAACTACGTGGTACGGTTCATCAACCGCTTTGTGGACAAGGTCTGCACAGAGAGCGGCGTCACCAACGAGCACCTCAAGGGGCTGCATGTCATGATCCCAGGCAGGTGCCCCCTGAGCCGAGAGTGGTTGGGAGGGGACGGGGGTGGCCCAGAGAGGGGCTCTCATTGCCTTCTCTCCTGCGACCCCCCAGACATTGTCCAGATGCACATCGAGACCCTGGATGCCGTGCACCGAGAGAGCAAGAGGCTCCCTCCAATACAGAAGGTGAGAGCTCCAGTCTTGGCCTCTGGGGGAGGAGCTGCCCGCAGGAGTGGAGCAGGCAGCCTTAGTTCCTGCAGGCTCATCGGCCTTCTGGCTAGAGGTAAGCAGGCTTTGCTTCTCGCAGCCCAAGCTCCTCCAGCCGAACCTGCTGATTGGAGAGGAGAGCGTGATGGGCGGTCTGCGCGTTTACCTGGTGCCCGACGGCAGGGAAGAAGGCGCTGGAGGCAGCCTCGGGGGGCCTCCTCTACTTCCGGCCGAAGGAGCGGTCTTCCTTACCACCTACCGCATCATCTTCAAGGGCACACCCACCGACCCGCTAGGTAAGAGCGGTGCAGGCTTCTGGGAGGGATTGCCAGGGAGCGGGAGAAAGATCCCCGCGTCTGAAGACAGGCCATCCTAAGAGCCAGACCCCAAGGGAGTCCTTGGAAGAGGCTACGGAGGAGCCCAAGCCCAACCGTCCGCTTAGTGCAGGAACCCAAATAAAGGCAGGTTGGCTGAGAGAGAGAACCACTCTTGACCACCCCGCTGGGTGACCTCCTTTCGGGTATTTATAGAATCTCTCTCACACACACACCGCTATCCTTTCGCAAGGTTAAATGCTCCCAACTCTCAATCCTTCTTCTTAGATTTTAGTTTATAATCCCTTAACCATATACTGTATCAGTGCTTGAATCCTTGAGATCGGGTGCCCAGGACTGGACCCTTGAGGTGGGATCTCCTAGTGCAGAATAAATGGGGGAGGGGTCCTACTGTGGCTCGGATGATCTCCATCAACTCCAAAGGAGCCTAGAATCGTGTCTGCTTCTTTTACAGCAAAGGAGCTTTCTGACATGCATTTGCCTCTCTTGCATTTTTATTTTGTTATTTATATTTTCTGCCTACTTCTTTAATCGTATCAATATTGTTTTAAATTTTATTTCAGTCTTTACAACATTATAGCAATAGCACTTAGACTTATATGCTGCTTCACAGCACTTCACAGTCCTATCTAAGTGGTTTACAGAGTCAGCCTCTTGCCCCCAACAATCGGGTCCTCATTTTACCGACCTCAGAAGGATGGAAGGCTGAGTCAACCTGGAGCCAGTCAGGATCGAACTCCTGGCAGTGGGCAGAGTCAGCCTGAAATACTGCATTCTAACCCCTGTGCCACCACAGTTGCCTGCCCCATTTGTGATCTGCAAATCTGATAAGCATTCTCTCATGCTCTTTATCCAAGTCATTAATGAAATTGGGTCTGGGTAGACTTGAACAAACGCAGTTCAATAGTGAGAAATGCAAAGCATTCATTCATTCATTCATTCAATTTCTACAGCTGCCCATCTCAATCAATACCTCTCGGCAGCTTACAATTCAAAAAATATAATCAAACTACTAAAAGCATTTTAAAACAACAGAACCAGTAGAAACATCCAAAATAAGCATACATAGCAGCCAAGATACAGAAGGATCTTGACAGACTTGAACATTGGGCGCTATCTAACAAAATGAAATTCAATGGTTGAAAAAAGTAAGGTTCTACATTTAGGCAAGAAAAACAAAATGCACAGGTACAGTATATGTGGTACCTTGCTCAACAGTAGTAACTGTGAGAGGGATCTTGGGGTCCTAGTGGACAACCATTTTGCAGCAGCTGCCAAAAAAGCCAACACAGTTCTAGGCTGCATTAACAGAGGGATAGAATCAAGATCACGCGAAGTGTTAATACCACTTTATAATGCCTTGGTAAGGCCACACTTGGAATACTGCATTCAGTTTTGGTCGCCATGATGTAAAAAGGATGTTGAGACTCTAGAAAGAGTGCAGAGAAGAGCAACAAAGATGATTAGGGGACTGGAGGCTAAAACATATGAAGAACGGTTGCAGGAATTGGGTATGTCTAGTTTAATGAAAAGAAGGACTAGGAGACATGATAGCAGTGTTCCAATATCTCAGGGGTTGCCACAAAGAAGAGGGAGTCAAGGTATTCTTCAAAGCACCTGACGGTAGAACAAGAAGCAATGGGTGGAAACTAATCAAGGACAGAAGCGACTTAGAACTAAGGAGAAATTTCCTGACAGTTAGAACAATGAATCAGTGGAACAGCTTGCCTCCAGAAGTTGTGAATGCTCCAACACTGGAAGTTTTTAAGAAGTTGTTGGATAACCATTTGTCTGAAGTGGTGTAGGGTTTCCTGCCTAAGCAGGGGGTTGGACTAGAAGACCTCCAAGGTTCCTTCCAACTCTGTTATTCTATTCTATTCTATTCTATTCTATTCTATTCTATTCTATTCTATTCTATTCTATTCTATTCTATTCTATTCTATTCTATTCTATTCTATTCTATTCTATTCTATTCTATTCTATTCTATTCTAAGATACTTGTCCAGTTAGCAGTGCAGCCAGGAAATGAATGAGCCCTTAATGCATTCAGCGCCCAGGCTCAGGAACATGGGGAAAACGAACAGGGCCAGGCCCATTCTAATCTCTGAAAGGGGGATGTTCCATAAGAGCAGGGGCCGCTGTGGAAAAAGCCCCCCTTCTAGTCCCCTTCAGCTGGGTGATGGCATCTGCGGGCATGCCTATCCTATTTGGCCTGGGCTGGACCGGGAGAGACTCTGGACAAAAGACAATTGGCCTCTATTGCGAAAGACAATCCCTCAGCTTTCCCGGTCCCAAGCCAGGCTTCAGAGGTAACCACCAAGCCCATTTTGCACCTTGATAGGAAACAGAGTGTACAGGACAGGTGGTTACCTGCTTGTGAGAAGCAGCCGGGTGCCTTGGCAGGCTCCAGAGGAAGCCAGAGTTGCCATCAGAGGAAGGGGTGGCTCTGCCCGGCTCGGCCCTGCCCGTCAGAGGGCACGATAGTTCTTTTAATTTAATCCTTGCATGTTGAGCAAAATAAGTGGGACTATCCGCGGGTGGGTGGAGAAGCCCAGCTCCCATAAAGCCTCCAAACCACTGAAAATGGAGGCATGTTCAGCGCCTGCCATGATTATTAGTTCATTCTGTGTAAGAAATAGGAGACACCGGGGCAGCCTGTGTGACTTCTCCCATGTCCTTGGCCATGGCCAACAGAGAACTCTTAACTTCCCCTGAACTGGGCGATTGTAGAGGCTGGACTGGCATGGCTAGATTGGGGGGGGGCGCTTTTCAGGAAGGGACAAACTACCTCTTCTTTGGGGATATTCACTTTCCCTCTCGCAGTGACCTGCTGACCTGCCACAGCTTCTCTCTCTCTCTCCCCCTCTCCCCCTCTCCCTCTCTCACACACACACACACACACACACACACACACACACACACACGCACCTGGGGATGAGTCAGGTAAAGTAAGTAGGGTCCTGGTCACATGGGCCCCGTTGGCAGAGCTCTCCGCCCATCCCAGCGCCACCTGGCTGACATCATCACCTGGGCTGTAAGGGAAGGCTCCTACCTGGCTCTCACTGGCCTGCCCTCTTTCTCTCCCTCCCCTCCCCCCCCCCCAGTGGGAGAGCAGGTGGTGGTCCGCTCCTTCCCCATTGCCTCTCTGACCAAAGAGGAGAAGATTTCAGCCCAGACTCCCTTGGATCAGTTCATCCAGGAGGGCTGTGCTCAGCTCCAGCTGCGCTCCTGTACATTCCAGGTGAGTGTGCATGTCCCTTGGGGATCCTTGACCCTCCCTCCCCCCCCTTTCAATCCCTTCAAGTCAGTGCTGAGGGAAGCCAGGGGAGTGGAACCTGAGCCTGCCTCGGTCTGCCCTCCAGGTGCTGCGCATTGTCTTCGATGAGGAAGTGGCCTCCGAGAGCGCAGAGACCTTCCGGAAGCATCTTGGCAAGTTGCGCTATCCCCAGCACGTCTCCGATACCTTTGCCTTCACAGTGGGACAGACCAGCAAGCCCTCTCTGCCTCCCAAAGCCAAGGACAAAAACCCATCACTCAGGTGGGGGAGGGTCTCCCTGGTGGACTCCCTTGGGTCGGGCAGGGCAGCGAGCAGCCCCTGATTTTTCTCTCGCCTCCTGGGTCAATCAATGTGGCTCTGAGCAAGCCTGAAGTGAGCAGAGGCTCATGGGGGAAGCTTGGCAGCCCCAGCGCCTCCACACGAGGGAGACAGAAAGGGGTGGGGGGATGCTCGGGGCCCCAGCTCGGCTGATGGGCATCTCTTCAAGCAGATGCTCCCAAGTCCAGCAGAGGGAGGGGGGGTGTCTCTTCCTGATGGGCCTTTCAAGGAGGAGCTGCCTGGGGTTCACAAGGGAGTGACCTCTCCCGCTCACTCTTTTAGGACCATCTCCAAGAACCTGGTAAAAAATGCCAAGAAAACCATTGGCCGCCAGTACGTCACCCGCAAGAAGTACAGCCCGCCTCCCTGGGAGCAGCGGGGCAGCCAGCACCCGTTCCCCGAGGACAACGAGGACGAGATCTCAGGTAGGGCGGCTGCCCCCCCCCATCACACCCAGGGCTGGGCGGGCGACAGGCGGAGCCGCTTTCTGGCCTCTCCCTGATGCGCCTTTTGACTCCTGCAGTGTCTGAAGAAATGGAGAGGAGCACCTTGACCCCCTCGGCCGCCATCAGGCCCTCTGACAAGATGACCATGAGCCACCTGGTGGAGCGAGCCTGTTGCCGAGACTACCAGCGCCTGGGCCTGGGCACCCTGAGCAACAGCCTGACCCGCTCCAAGAACGAGCCTTTCCGCATTTCCACCGTCAACCGGATGTATGCCATCTGCAGGAGGTGGGCCGCTGGGGGGGCGGGGAGAGCGTTTTCTCTTCCAAGCTGCCCTGAAAGCATAGAAAGCATAGACGGCCCGGCTGGCTTCTCTCCCCTTCTTGATCAGAACAGAGGTGGGAGAAAAGCAAGCGCTCTCTCTCTCCCCCCACTCAGCTGCTGCTGCCCCTGGGGCTTTCATGGGGGCTTGGATAGCGCTTTTTAAAAAAAGGAAAAGGAAACCAAGGGAAACCCGTCCGGGTTCATCAAAGTCTGTGGCATTGTAGCTGCTTTAGGAAGCCACGCTGGTGTGCCAGGGATGCCTCCGTGGGAATGAGCCAGTCTGGGGCTCTAGGAACACCTAGATCATATTCCTGCGGTGGGAAAGCTGTGGGCATTGAAGCAGGTTGGGCTCCAGACGGAAGCTCCCTCCTTTGTGTGGCCTGGCCAGCAGACTCCCCCACCCCCCACCCCGCTCTTCTTCCTGGGCTCCTCTATGCACCCTCAGATGAAACTGAGAGCATGTCATACCTGGCTTCCTTCTAGGAAGTCAAGGAAAATAGTTTTAGTTCCCACATCTCCTTTGAAAATTCAGAGTTTAGTTTCAAAACCTTTTATGTATCCAAACATAATGTCAGTATTTTTGCTAAAACCGTGTAATTTTAAGTTCAGTTCATTCATGTGAACTGAGAGATGTGCAAAAAACACCAGTGTGGTGACTCATGTACGATCACCGGGCTGAGGAAAATGCTCCAAACTCTTTATTTTTGAACACGTAACTTCTCCATAGCCCTCCACAGATTCCAGCAATAATGCAGAAAACTCACTTGGGAAGGGCTCCGGCAGCTATTAAATTCACTATTTTTGTTATGGCTGTTGTTACATCTTATAGTTCTGTGAACCCTGCCTTGCCACACGGGCCCTCTTGGTGGATAATGCAATGAAATGGCACACCTGGGTGTCCAGGAGCTTCCAGAAATGGTGAAATTAGTGAAGAAAGCGAGCTTTGCGGCGCCCCCCCACCCCCATGCTGGATGCCCCATCTGTCATTACAGAGGCAACTTTAGACATATTGTCACTTGGGTCATAAAAGTTGGCTGCTTCGTTCCCTGATGTACTTTCTCCGGCTCTTCCCTCATTGTCTCCCCATCAGACAGTCTAGCAATGGGAGCCAACCGGGCCAATGAAATGACCTCAGGAGTTTCGTCAAGACAAATTGAAAAATATTTGCAATTATTTAAGTCTCCTTTTAATTGATGTTGTATGTCAGAGATGATTGTCATTACTCTGTCTTTAATGGTATTCCTGCTGACTGGAAAATCAGAAATACGCTTAATCTTTATTTTGCATATCTTGAAACAAAAAAATTGAATAAATTCTCCTTGGCCTTTCTGTGCTGAGTTATGGAGCAAGCAATGCTGAAACGTGCTGATGTTAAATTCCTAGGGGAGGGGTGTCAAACTCGTGGCCTGGATGCGTCCACGCACTGGCCACGCCCATGGCCGGTTTAGCGAAGGGGTTGGAAAAGTCACGGTATGTCACGTGACGCAGCCATGATAGACGCGAGTTTGACATCCCTGTCCTAGAGGGCCTCTTAAGAATTTGTTTGATTGATCCTCTTTGAGGTGCTTCCCTTCCTTGCTTCCTCACTTTTTTCCTCAAAGCCAATGACAATTTGTTTCAAAATGTCTTTTTACATTCCACATTTTTCTTATGACGGTTTCGTGGCATAATCAGCACAAGGATTTGCCATTTCAGTCAATAACACCGTATTTCTGAGTCTGAAGATTCGGTCGCTTCCTTTATCACTCGGTTGAGTTTTTTTAATTTGAGATTCTTTGATAACAGGATTAGAACATTAAAGAAAAAAAACTTTGTGTTACAAATTACAAATTTCACAAGAAACGAGAAAGGTTTACTTTAAGTAATAATTACACAATGACATTAAATCAATATTTAGTTATTATTAACCAAATGCTAATACGGATTATATTGAAACCAATGTTCTCACTTAACAACCGTTCTGCTCAATGACTGTTAGAAGGGAGTTACAACCACTGCCTGAAGTTACGACCGTTGTAGCGCCGCTGCAGTCACATGATCAGAATGTGCTGCTTGTCACTGTGCCTGTCCTTGGGACCGTCGGGACGCTGCAAGCCCCCCCCCCCCACCTGTCTCCCCTTCCTCTTGGCCACCCTGAGCAGCGCCAGAGCCTTGGGGGACGGCGCGGTTGCTCCCTGACCAGGGTCTGCTGGGCCCTGCGGCCTTCCTGTTCTTGAAGCAGATTCAGAGATCGCTCTTCTGCGCCCTCTGCAGCTTCCAAGAGCCACGTGAAAACACACCCCACCCTCTCATGATTTTCAGGGCCGCGTGAGAGCAGTACCCACTTGCGCAACTTCCAGGGGGTCCGGATGCTTTGCGAGAGCACAACCCGTTCTTACAAAGCCTCTGATAATCACACAAAAGCACACCCCGTTCTCGCATGATTTTCAGAGGCTCCGGAGGACACACAACATGCCATTCTCATGTGGCCTTCACAGCCTCTGAAAACCATGTGGGGGGGGGTCCTTTTAGGAACACTTCCTGTCGGTTATTAGCAATAGCAATAGCACTTAGACTTATATACCGCTTCATAGTGCTTTCCAGCCCTCTCTAAGCGGTTTACAGAGTTCAGCATATTGCCCCCAACAATCTGGGTCCTCATTTTACCCACCTCGGAAGGATGAAAGGCTGAGTCAACCTTGAGCCTAGTGAGATTCGAACAGCTGGACTGCTGAACTAGCAATCAGCTGAAGGTCGCAATGCTGCTTTTAACCACTGCGCTATCTCAGCTCCTTATTGGGGAAAGCTGGCGTGTCACCCAAAATGTTGTGTCGTGCCACCTTTGATACATGTGTCATAGATTCGGCCCGATTGTCCCAGACCACAGGACAGGCTTGCCTGGGTGGAAATGCATTATATGGCCGAAGCTGGTAGGTCTGAGAAGCCCGAGAAAAGGCGCTTCCACTCCAGGCGGTTCGCGTCTGGTGTCCCTGTGGATAGGCACTTGCGCTGGGGCTACAGGCTCTGCTTTGCCTCCGCAGCTACCCAGGATTGCTGATCATCCCGCAGAGCATCCAGGACAATACGGTTCAGCGGATCTCGCGCTGCTACCGGCAGAACCGCTTCCCGGTGGTCTGCTGGCGGAACTCGCGCACCAAGGCGGTGCTGCTGCGTTCAGGCGGCTTACATGGGAAGGGCGTGGTGGGTCTCTTTAAGTCCCAGAACGCTCCTGCTACAGGTACCTCCGGGGCGGGGTCTCCTCATGGTGCCCTCCTCCTGCCCTCCCCTCCCCTGAGGTCCTCCCCTCCTGCCTCTCTTTCCAGGCCCCTCCCAGGCAGACTCAACCAGTCTGGAGCAAGAGAAGTACCTGCAAGCCATCATCCACTCCATGCCCCATTATGCGGATGCCGGTGGGCGCAACACGCTCAGTGGCGGCTTCAGCTCTGCCCACGTGAGCCACTCAGGTGAGTGGGTGGGTGGGTGGGCTTGCGCTGGAGGCCGGTCCAAGAGAGGCCAGCTGTTCTTTTTGTGGCCGCTTCAAGGAGCCGCTCTGGGTGTGGCAGCTGACGTAGCCCTGTGAGGCCGGGGGAAGGAAGCCTCGGCTGGGTGAGTCTCGTGTAGCTGGGGCGTCTCCATTGCATTCGTTAGCAGGTGTCCCCCCCCCATTTCATTGCTCCACACAACCCACCCTCATTCCTTGTTTGTCTGACTGGCGTTGGCACCACCTGGAATGGCTGGCCTGTGGCAACTGGGACCTTGCCCTCACCCACCACACTGCCTGCCCAGGAAAGGGGCCCAGCAGTGGCAGGGGGAGGCTTAGCCAGGTGGGGAGGGTTTTCTGCCCTTTTGCGGGATCTAGGACAGGAGGTGGAGGGTGTGTTTCCCAAGGGATTTTGCCGGGGGGGGAGGGAAAGGCTGCCCTCCCGAGCCCTGGTGGGAATGTCCACCTTCTCTTGGTGCTACAGATTCATCTGAGAAGCGGCAGCCCAAGCTGGGGTCCCTTATGAAGCAGGTGATGGGCGGGAGAGACGAAGGGTCCGGCACAGGGAGCCGCGGAGGTGAGATGTTGGCAGCAGCCTCTGCCGCCACCCCTGGCTCTCTCGTTCGCTGGCTGGTGAAGGGGTGGCTTTGGGCGATGGAGGCACGTCCTGCTTCCTTGCAAAAGCAGGATGATGGGGCGGGGGGATCCCAGATTGGCCTACAGCTCTCCCAGGCATTTGTCATTCATTTCGTCTGCTCCTCCATCAAGTCATTTGTTCCCCCCCCTGCCCCTTGCCCCTCCCGAGAGTGAGCAGTCCCTGTCCACCCTCCCCCGTTTCCCCTTGCTGAGATGCCTCTCCATCGTGTCCCCTCTCAGCCCTAGGTCACAGAACTAGGGTAATTACCTTCTCCAGCCCCAAGAGTGCCGCATCAAGGAAACCTGACTCCCCCCGAGGTACTGTATGGCCACCGAGCTCATTTATGTGGTCCTCACACGTGGCTAACTCATCCCCCTCTCCCCAGCCCCAGCCATCCACCTCTGACTCTGCACTAACTGTTCTGCACCCTTCCTGCATGCTCCGTGCGTCTCCCTGTGCTTTGGGGTCCCCTCTTAGGAAACACCCCCCCGCCCCAGATCCTGTCCCGCTTTGGAAGGGCGGCTCGCTCCAAAGGCGCTGCATTTCCTGTGGTGATGGGCGCCATTTTCCTTCCAGGCAAGTGGGGCAGCATTCGAGCCGGGGGCCGCTTAAGCAGCTACGCCCTCAACATGGAGATCGGGTCCCGACTGGCTGGGAAAGAATTTGGGGCCCAGCCCAACGGGTCTCCCTCGGAAGCCGGTTTCCTCCGCCAGCTGTACATAATCGGAGACAAGTCCCAGTTGCGGGTACTCTTTGGCTGGGCTGGGCCCGGGGAGATTGTCACCCTCTCTCTCCCCCACGAGGGCTGGGGAGCTGGGAGGGGGTGCTAAAAGCTGCCTGTGTTAGTAAATGCTCTTTGTGCTTCCCAGGGAATAAAGCCGGATCCTTTGCAGCACTGGGAAATGGTGCCCATCGAGGTGTTTGACACGCGGCAGGTCAAGAGCAGCTTCAAGAAGCTGATGAAGGCCTGCGTCCCTGGCAGCCTCTCCCCAGAGGCCGCCCCGACCTACCTGCGCTCCCTGGAGGAGTCGGAGTGGCTGGTGCAGGTCAGTGGCAGAGAGCCTGGGTCCAGCCTCCTCCTCCTCCTCCTCTTTGCCCCCTCCCCTCTGGCCTTGACCCGTGGGCCGTTGGCTGCCCTAGCCTGTCTTTCTGACCAGAAAGGCAGCCTGCACTAAACATACACACACACTTGCCTTCTTGATGTTGTAAAGGTCGTGCAATCTCGGTCTCCCCCAGGAGAGCAAGGCAGCCCTAGTCATCGAAGGCCGGGGGAGGGGGGGACTAGAGGGGTTTGGGCTGAGGCTGGGCAGGCCACCAATGCAGGCAGACCCCAGGATATGCTTGGCCCCCGTTTTTAGGATATTATTAAAACTTTCCTTTTTCTCAGGCATTGGACTGCTTTACTACCTGGTTGGGATAGGGGCTTTGTTCTAATTATGGTTTAATGTTTTTGGAGGTGGCTTGAAGGTTGAGATTCTTCTTTCAGGACACGCGGGCAGGTGGGCGGGCGGGGAGGATTAACAGGCATGTGTTAGGTTATGACTTTCACGACTTGAGCCTCCTCCAACTGCCCCTGCTCATGCTATTGACCCAGCAGCCTCTGGGTGCCGTTAGCTCAGGCGTGTCAGGGGCAGAAGGGGAGCCTCTCCCGCCATGGCCATTGGGAACATTGTCCCCCTTTGAGATTAGGTGAGGGGTGCGAGTGGGTTGGAGCCCGACTCATTGTTTAGATGATGCCCAGCTGTTGGGTGTTCTGTTTTTTACATTCTGTAATTTATCTTATTGTAAACTGCCTAGAGTCACAGCTGTATAAATCACATAAATGCGTAAAGGGGGGGGGGGCTGCTTGAAAACAGAGATAGGGCATTGGGCAGCCTGAAAGATGGGGTTATGGTTAGGGTCCTAGCGGGAGGACATCCAGAACAGTGAGTAGCTGGCATCAATCGGGTGCAGAGAGATGGCGTGAATTATGAATGGGAGAACCAAGGGGAAAGGATGGCGGGAATCAGAGGCTCCAAGGAATGAAGGAGGAGGAGGAGACGGAGGGAGAAGCTTTGGGACCTGACCCGGGGGGGGGGAGGGGAGGGGAGGGGAGGGGAGGGGAGGGGAGGAGCGGCTGCTTCAGCCCCATTCAACGTGGAGGGTGGTTCTCTTCCAGGGGTCGAGGGGAGGGGCGGAGGGAGAAATTCTGGATTACAGGGAGAACTATTAGCGACTGTTCACATACTGCAGGAAGCCCCGGGGGGGGGGGGGGAGGTTTCCTGGAAGAAAGAAAGGGCTGGAAGGAGAACTTTTGCGGCTGTTCGGCGACCCTTCCTTTCTTTATGGCAGATCCATAAGATCCTGCAGATCTCGGTGCTTGTGGTCGAACTGCTGGACACTGGCTCCTCGGTCTTGGTCAGCCTGGAGGACGGCTGGGACATCACCACTCAGGTCAGCAGGCCCCCTCCCAGAAGCGGCCCCACCTTGGCCCCGAGGATCCCCCTGACCCAGCTCTTTCCCCCTCAGGTGGTCTCCCTTGTGCAGCTGCTCTCGGACCCCTATTACCGCACTATGGAGGGCTTCCGTCTCCTGGTGGAGAAGGAATGGCTGTCCTTCGGGCACCGCTTTGCCCATCGCGGGGCACAGACCCTGGCCAGCCAGAGCAACGGCTTCACGCCCATCTTCCTGCAGTTTCTGGACTGTGTCCATCAGGTGAGAGAGAGAGAGAGAGGCTGGCCGGTCCTGGCTTGCCCCTCTCAGCCTCCCCTTCCTCCTCCTCCTCCTCACCTTCTGGGTCTCTTGCAGATTCACGCACAGTTCCCCATGGAGTTTGAGTTCAGCCAGTACTACCTGAAGTTTCTCAACTACCACTATGTGTCCAACCGCTTCCGCACCTTCCTCCTGGATTCTGACTACGAGCGCCTGGAGCTGGGTAAAGCGGGTGGGAGCTGAGAGGGCGGCGGGAGGCCGCTAGGACCAGCCAGCTCTGAACTGGCTTCTGCTTGCAGGTCTCCTGTATGAAGAGAAAGGGGAGCGGAAGGGCCCCCAGCCCTACCGGTCTGTTTGGGACTACATGGACCGGCTGAACAAGAGGACCCCCGTCTTCTTCAATTACATGTATGCCCCTGAGGATGGGGAGGTGAGTGCCACCGGGTCAGCCAGTGGCGGTCCTGGGCAGGGTGTGGGTGGGGGTCGGGCTGGACGGCGCATCAGCTGCTGCCTGCCTTGCGTTCAGGTCCTGCGTCCGTACAGCAACATTTCCAGCCTGAAGGTGTGGGACTACTACACCCATGAGGCTCTCGCGGAGGGGCCGTCCTATGACTGGGAGCTGGTGCAGGACCAGGGGGAGCTCAGTGAGGAGGCTGGCCAGCAGGACTCCAGCACTCCCCAAAGCCACCGCAAGATCGTTTGGCCCTGTTACGACAGCTGCCGCCGGGTGGAGCCAGATGCCATCTCTCGGCTGCTGGAGGTGAGGGGCCATGCTGCGCCTGTTTTGGGGGTGGGGTGGGGTGGGCGCTTGCAGATGGCCAGTCGTCATCCGGGCAGCAGCCTTTGGACAGAGCTCGGGCAGGGCCGGGAAACGCCACATCATCCCGGTCGATTGGAGGAAAGCGCTTCAGCCTGTGCAGCTGAACTCCAAGGGCTGGCGGGGCTTCAGGGCACCCTCCCTCCATGGTCCCCTCCGCAGGCCCAGAGCGAGAGTGGCTGCTCCTCCTGTTTCCACGCAGGGCTTCCAGGGAGGGGGGAGGAATCCCGCAAGTTCAAAATGAGAGGGGAATAACGACTCAAAATATTCTTAAGTGGCCTCTGAGTCAAATGGCACACCAGAGCATCTAACAGCCACCCCAAGCAAATGTATCTTCCATCTTTAAATTGGGGGCCTCATAGCGCCCCCCGCCTCCCCCGCAAGCCTTGAAACCGGATTTCCTTTGCTGCTGCTCGAAGAGAGGAAGAAGGTTAAGGCCACAACTGAGCAGACAAAGTGGTCTGCCTTTCATGTTCGCCATGAGATTGAGCACCTGGTATTTTCTATGCAGCTTTTCAAAGGAAAGCACATGATTACAGGGGTTTTTGTTTGCTTGCTTGTTTGTTTGTTTGTTTGTTTTTGGATCAGAAAAGGAAAAATGGAATTTGCTCAATTGAAGCTGTTCTACTCTGACTGACTAAATTATTGAGATCCATTTTGATAGTTTATTTAAAATTCAGCATACACCTTCACTTCAAAGTTTGGAAATCCTTAATAAGCTGCCCATAATAAGAAAAAAGAACAAATTACTTCTTTCTCCAATTAGTCGCAAGTAGAAATTGGTCAAGGATTTGGGTTTCTAGGAGAGATGACTTAGCAGGCAGCCTTGACCAGTCCTGTCCAACCCCATCCCGGTTCCAGGAGGTGCAGAGTCTGGAGATGGAGCTGGGCCAGGTACCAGAACGCTGGAAGGAGACCTGGGACAAAGTGAAGGCTTTCCAACAGTCGGAGGGCTCCGCGCTGGACAGTAAAGTAAGGGGTCTGGCTGTGCACACGGGGTGCGGGCGGTGGTGGGGCCTGCTTTTGCAAGCGGCTTTTATCAGACTGTCTTCCTTCTGCTGACCACCCGTCTCCCTCAGGCAGCACCCAGTTCTCTCCTGATGGCATCCAGCCTGTCGCATCAGCGGCGCTCGCTCGGCGTCTACCTGCAGGAGGCAGGCAGCGGCAGCTCCACCTTAAACCTCAGCCTGGACAGTGAAACCAGCAGCTCGTCCACCCCCTCGAGTGGGAAGCAAGGTGGCCGTAAGAGCACCGGCACGCTTTACAGTCAGTTCCAGACGGCAGAGAGCGAGAATCGGTGCGGACGGGTGGCTTGGGAGGGTCTGGGTGGGTGCAAGGCGGAATGGAGCCCATCGACTTCCTCCTCCTCCTCACCGAGATGCTTTTCCTCCACAGTTCTTACGAGGGCTCCCTCTACAAGAAAGGGGCCTTCATGAAGCCCTGGAAGCTGCGCTGGTTTGTCCTGGATAAAACCAAGCATCAGGTAGGGGGAGGTCGGTGGTGCTTTGGTGGGCAAGGGGCCCTGTCAGGGTTCCAAATAGCATCCAAATAGTAGAGACTTTGGCCTGCCAGGCCCTTTCTGCCTGGCTGGTTAATTGGCACAGCTCTGACCTCTGGTCCTTCCTTCTTTCCTCCCTCCCTCCCCCTTTCCTTCCTTCTTCCGTCCCCCCTCCTCCTTTCCTTCTTTTCACCCACCCACCCTCCCTCCTTTCCTTCCTTCTTTTCACCCCACCCTCCCTCCCTTCCAGCTGCGATACTATGACAGCAACCTGGACATGGAGTGCAAAGGGGTAATCGACCTGGCTGAGGTGGAGGCCATCACGCCAGGCACCCCCACCATGGGAGCCCCCAAGATGGTGGATGAAAAAGCTTTCTTTGATGTAAGTGACCCTTGCACCTGACAGAGGGTGGGCCAATTGGGGTCAGGATGAAAAGTGGCCGGTGCAGGGTGCCCCCATGCCCACTGCCCCTCGTTCTCAGGACCGCACTTCTTCTTGGCAGGTCAAGACAATAAAGCGGGTTTACAATTTCTGCGCCCAGGATGTGCAGCTGGCCCAGCAGTGGATCGATCGTATCCAGAGCTGCTTGTCTGATGCCTGAGGTGTCACGCCTGGCCTGGCACAGCACAGCACAGGAGGAGGTGGGGGGTGTTGCCCAGGAGGGAGACCCCAACCTGGCTTGGCCACGTGCAGTTTGCGGGGAAGGGCGCAGCCGGCCTCTTCTGCCTTGCGAAGAGGAGAGTCCGTCATGCGTCCGGCCTGGCGGATCCTCGGAAGGGACTGGCCCATCTTCCGTTCTTCTCCAGAGGTTGGCAGAGCCATTGGACTTCCATGCCCCGGCTGCCTCCAGAGCAAGTCTGGCCGGCCAAGAATGGGCTCTGCTCTGTTGGGGAAGCTGGCCGAGAGTCTGGCTGCAGGGCAGAGGTGGCAAGAGATTGCTGCAAAGCATGATACCAATCCCCCCCCACCCGGAGCTGGAAGTCCTGATGTCCGGAGGTTGGAAGGCAGAAGGAGAGAGGGGGCATCTGCACTCTGTCCCTTAATGCTGCTGCTGGTGGACAGAATGGGCGGTTCCTGGTCGAAGGTTCAGTCAGGTGGTGGGGAGACATTTGTTTGTGACAAACACCCCCCCCCAACGGTTCTTACTCACTTCCCAACCCTCGCTTCCCCCCCCCCCCAGCATCCTCAGGGCTAGCCCTGGAGTGCAGGACAGCTAATGGCCTCCCCTCCCCCCCCCCATTGCTTCCCCCCCTCCTAGCCTAGCACCCGAGAGCAAATCATGTGACTTGGTCTCTCTGCTCCTGCACCACCAGCCCATGCCCCCACGCACACACCCCTGATCCCAGGCTGCAGCCCTCTCCATTCCGTTCTTTCGAACAGGAGACGGGAGAAGCCCTAGACCCTCTCCACAGTATGGAGCCCCCTCCCTCTCCTACTTTTTTATTGGTACCATAAAGGCCGTGGCTGGTGTGAATTTGGGGGTTTTTGTAACTTCTTGAGCAGTTGTAGATTATTGAAGTTTCTGTACATTGTGTCAAACCTAAAGAGTTCTTGTATTGTATTGTGCTTAGAGGAAAAATATATATGAAGAGAAAAAAACTAATGGAATTTAATAAAAAAAAACACATCACGGGTTTGGCTAGATGTGACTCTATACCTCTCTGAGGGGTTCCTTCGGCCTTCCTGCCACAGATCAGTTTGGTCTGGATGCTCTTTTAAGGTCCACTTCAGAGATCTTCCAAGGCAATGTACTCTGACTGGGGGAGGGGGGTTTCCTTTGGAGGAGGGTGTCCAGAACCAGGCAGCAGAACAGTTTTAAATAATCACAAGATAGATGGCTGCTTCTTCCAGGCCAAGTTCTGCACACCAAAGGAGGATTTTGTTCAACACGCACAAAAGTTGATGCAATTTCATTTTTGACATTGTTTTATTATATTAAAAGAATGAAGGTAGAAAATGAAATATTTAAAAAGAAATATTAATTTGATAATGTATTTCAGTTTTCTTCTGATGCATTAAAATACCTGTTCATACGTTTTCTGGATTTGCAATCTACAATCAATGACAATCTTCATCATACAGGGCAGACGATTTGCAGAAAGCAAGGCTTGTGCGACAGCGGCTGTGGCTTTGGCTTATGATCCGGTTCAGGACTGCTACGCCAGCCCTAGGGCTTCTTCCTTCATGCACCCTCCTCTGGCTGTGTGTCCACCAGCAGGAAGGTGGTGTAGCATGAATTTGCTGGTAACGCCCATTTGTGTCTCACAATGCCTGCCCCACCCAGTCATGCTGTCTCAGGGCCTGCAGGCTGTTAAGAGTCCAGCACCAGAGGCTCATCAGCCAACCCTAACAAGTTTGAGTATCTTTGGGTTCAGTAGAGCTGTGCCCAGAAATCAGCCACCTTTAGTTCTCGATGGGGTTTTGCTTCCCCAGAGGGAACTGGCGCACCATTTGGGCGGTCTTTCTGGGTTCTTGCTAAAAGATCAAATGGCAACTGTGGCACAGATTCATCCCCACATACCAATTGCGCTCTTTCCTGGTCTGGCAGACTGACCATCACTCATGCTTTCGCCATTTCTTGTTGGGTTATTCTGATGTGCTCTGACCTTCAACACCACCTGATGCTACAGCTGTTTCAGACTTCAGGTGAGCGTTATGGGCACATCTTGGAGCACTCATGTGGCATCCTCTGCTTGGTGAGCTGCTCCTTGGGTTAAACTCAAGGTGATAACTTGTTACCTAAATGGCTTGGGGTGCTATTCTCTGTGGGTTTATCTTGTTTGAATTGCCCCTTCCTATAAGAGCAGCCCCTTCATGGATCAGTTGCCTTGTCGTGGCAATGAAGCTATGAGCTCTGCCGTGCAGGGCCACCCAAGGCGAACAGGTCATAGCAGAGTGCTCTTGACAAAATGTAATCCACCGGAGAAAGAAATGGCAACCCACTCCAGTATCTTTGCGATGAAAACCCCATGGACAGTACCAAAAGGCAAAAAGATATGATGCTGGAAGATGAGCCCCAGGTCAGGAGGTGTCCAATATGCTACTGGGGAAGAGCAGAGGGCTAGTACTAGTAGCGCCAGAAAGAATGAAGCGGCTGGGTCAAAGCCAAAAGAACACTCAGCTGTGGATGTATCTGGTAGTGAAAGGAAAGTCCAATGCTGTAAAGACCTATACTCCGTAGGAACCTGGAATGTAAGATCCATGAATCAAGGCCAGCTGGACGTGGTCAAACAAGAGATGACAAGACTGAACATCGATATCTTGGGAATCAGCGAACTAAAATGGACAGGAATGGGTGAATTTAATTCAAATGATCATCAGGTATACTACTGTGGGCAAGAATCCCTCAGAAGAAATGGAGTAGCGTTCATAGTCAATAAAAGAATAGGAAAAGCAATACTGGGATACAATCCCCAAAATGACAGAATGATCTCAGTTCGAATCAAGGCAAACAATTCAACGTCATAGTAGTCCAGGTCTATGCCCCAACCACTGGTGCTGAAGAGGATGAAGTTGACCAGTTCTATGAAGCCCTACAACACCTTCTAGAATTAGCACCAAAAAATGATGTCCTTACCATCATGGGGGATTGGAATGCTAAAGTAGGAAGCCAAAAGATAACCGGAATAACAGGCAAGTTTGGCCTTTGAGTACAAAATGAAGCAGGGCACAGGCTGGTAGAAGTTTGTCAACAGAATATGATGGTCATAGCAAACAGTCTTTTCCAACAACCCAAGAGACGACTCTACACATGGACATCACCAGACGGTCAACACAGAAATCAGATTGACTATGTGCTCTGCAGCCAAAGATGGAGAAGCTCTATACCCGTGATGGCAAACCTATGGCACACGTGCCACAGCTGGCATGCAGAGCCGTCACCCAGCTCAGCTTTATCGCGCATGCACGCCTCCCGCCGTCCAGCTGATTTTTGGGATGTGGCGGGGGGGCGCATGCGGGAGGCAAAATTACACAGAAGAATTATACAAGAACGTCCCTGATAACCACGATGGAGTGGTCATTGACCTCAAGCCAGACATCCTGCAATGTGAAGTCAAATGAGCCATAGGAAGTCTGAGCAACAACAAAGCTAGTGGAAGTGACAGTATTCCAGCTGAGCTATTCAAAATCTTAAAAGATGATGCAGTAAAAGTGCTACACTCAATTTGCCAGCAAATCTGGAAAACTCAACAGTGGCCACAGGATTGGAAAAGGTCAGTTTATATTCCAATTCCAAGGAAGGACAATGCCAAAGAATGTTCAAACTACCACACCATTGCACTCATTTCACATGCTAGCAAAGTTATGCTCAAAATCCTACAAGCTAGGGTCCAGCAGTATGCTGACCAAGAACTACCAGAAGTGCAGGCAGGATTTCGAAGAGGCAGAGGAACTAGAGATCAAATTGCCAACATACGCTGGATCATGGAGAAAGCTAGAGAGTTTCAGGAAAAATCTACTACTGCTTCATTGATTATACTAAAGCCTTTGATTGTGTGGACCATAACAAATTGTGGCAAGTTCTTAAAGAGATGGGAGTACCAGACCATCTTATTTGTCTCTTGAGAAACCTATATGCGGATCAAGAAGCAACAGTGACAACACTGATTGGTTCAAAATTGAGAAAGTATTATGAAACCTGGGACAAACTATATGATTGGTTAGCGGAAAGGTTGGAAAGGTTTAGAAATTTCATTAAAATTTGATTCTATATGATAAGAAAGATAATGGAAAAAGGAATGACCAAATGTAAATATGTAAACTGGATAATCCATCAAGTACTTACTTTTATGTATTTTGGTCTTTGTTTTGTTGTTTGTACGTTTTGTTTTTAATTGTATTATAAATAAAAAACTTTTTAAAAAAAGAATTAGATTGAAAGGGCAAAAGAAAATTAGGAGATGGACATTAAAAAGGGCAATTATAAATCATAAAGATTTTAGACTAAAAATGGAAGCTCAAATGGATTTGTTTTTTAAGATGAATAAGAAAGAAGATACAAATTCCCTGACTTCAGGGAAGCAAGATCCTATATCACCTCTTGATAGGAAAATTCCTATCCGACATGGGTGGAAGATCTCTTTATCATTTCACTCCAGAAAAAGGCTCAAGAACAGGAAAACCTGTTCATGTGATTGCAAATAATCTGGTGTATTTCAGGAAGAAGAAAAGCATTGACAAAAGCTTGAAGGCTATTGGAGGAGATTCTACAAATGTTAATACTGGCTGTGAAGATGGTGCCATGCACTGGGTAGAGGACAAGCTTGACTGGAAGTTGATGTGGTTGGTGTGTGCACTCCACCGGAATGAGTTATCTCTATGACAATCACAAAACTGGATGGGAAGACCCTGTCTAACAACAAATGGGCTGGTAAAACTGGCAACATGCTAGACATTGCTACAGAACTTGACACTGATTATTCATCAGTTTCAATTGGTGAACCTCTCATTTCACTGAGCGAATGTTGTAAAGGATCTCTCTCCTGATCAAGTGTATGGATATAGGACCACACAGGCAATAACGACAGGAGAACGTACCACAGATCTGGCTCTTCTGGAAATTGGTCCCCTAAACCACACTGGTTGAAAATAGAACTGAACTGAAAATAGGCTTTGTCGATTATGGGTTTCAAAACATGGCTTTAAAGGCAAAACTCTCCAAAACTTAAGAATGATAGTGCCAACTTTGAATCGAACCTGGCAGAAGCCATATTTCTACTCCTCAATTGCCACACAGGGGAGGGGGGGGAAGGAGAATGAAATATGTTGCTAGATAAAACACAGAACTTTCTTGTGGGAACCAGTCATTTCTACAGGTGGTGGTAGAGATGGGGAGGAGTGCCTGGAGAACCTGCCAATTAACCTAATTGGCCATGACCTGTGACTTTTGGGGAGTTATTTCCTATTTTAATTACACTGAAACCGCGGGAAACATTTAGAGTTGGTTTTCCATGTGATCGTGCCAATATGATGTACCCAATAAAGAAGTTCTTAAAGGAAGACCTCAGCCTCAGAGTTCTGATTTGCTTGGGTTCGTTAGTCGGGATCATGAGAGATAGTGGAATATGTTGTTGGTGTGTACTACCCTTGCTGATTCAACATCAAAGTAAAACGTTCCTGGATTGAAGGCCTGTCATGTCATATGTTGCTCCAGCTGCAGCAAGTCAGACTCCAAAAGGCGGCTGTAGTAGATGCTGTTTTGCCAACCCTTCAGCGCTCAGTATAGTACACTTTCGGTGAAATGATAATCCAGACACTCTTGTGTTCAGGTGACATTCAAGAGAGGAGAGCTGGTGTGCAAAAGATAACTGATTTGAGGGGTGCAGACAATGACACGCTGAGGGATTTTTCTGTACATGTAAGAAAAATGCCTTTAATCAACGCCAGAGCATCCACTCTGCTGGAGCCGACGGACTGGTCTGAAGGTGTGTATGATGTGCAGACTGACTACAGCAGAAATAAAGAAGTTCACTGACGAACCAAAGCAAGTAGTACAGTGGCCCCGTCATGCCCAATCAACAGAGAGATGTGGGAAACCGGTCACAGAGGCAGCAAGCAGAGTGTAGACACAGGAGAAACGTGAGGGTTATATCGGAGGCCAAGATGTCAAATGAATCAAAACACAACTGGATGAAACTCGCTTAAACATTTTTGTAACTCAGATTGCTTTCTGTTAGTTTATGATTGCATGGATTATTTTTTTGCTTAGCTAAAGATTCATGCAGAAAAAAACTTTAATTTTTGTAGCACAAAGTGTAATTTTGAGAAGATTAAAGTTAACAGTATTTGGGTTACAAAATACTTTTGTGTGTTATATGATCAGATGTGGATTTACCATACCAAGCTAAACGTTGTGCAATTGCAAAAATAACAGATGATTTGAATTCTTGGTGTAAAAACACATTTTAAAACCCCTCACTGAAAAAAAATTCCAAAAATTAATTTTCACCCCATTAAATGACACGCCCAGGACATGGCCTCCGCCCACCAATTCCCTGACCACAAACCACACAGCTCACACAGTGGGAGAAAAGTGGGCTGGCCTTATTCCTCAAAGGCTTCTGGCCAACCCTTTAATTTGCAAAAAACATGGGACAACAGACAGTTTTTTCTAAAAACAGAGAGAGAACACGGTTATGTTGGGGGGGGGGGTGGACTGTAACCGTGCCAGATTTAAGCTCGTTTTCTTCACCCACTCCAGAAAAGTTTTCGATTCCGAAGTATCTGATTTTGCCCCCCCATGTCACTGCTGAGCACCAGCAAGTCCCACTGAGGTTTGGCAAAGGAGCAGGTGGCTGCAGGGAGCCTGGAAACACCAGGAGGGGCACAAAGGAGCCAATTCCATCCAACGGCTCAGGGCCAAAATCGCGGTCTCGATTCTGCAGCAGCTCAGCCACCAACCATTCTTATGCTGGTGCGGGGGGGGGGGGGGAGACTGCCCCTGCCCCACAGCACCTTTCCGGCTGCCCTGGTGTCCACATCTCGTCTACGGCACAGCTCACGCTCCTCAGGCATTGCCAGGCCATACTGGCATGGCTTCCTCAAATGTCTCTTCCAACTTTCAAGGTTGGCATGAGATCCAAAGTGCAAAGTGTTGCAGTTCTTGCTTCTATTAAAATTTTTACAAAATTAAACGAACCAAAGGAAAAATCAAACTCTACATGAAAGGGAAGTCTCCAGAGACCACCCCACCCCCAAAACGCTCCAGGACCTCATTCCTTGCAAGGTCATCTTTGTTCCCAGGGGTGATGCTCCCTCCACTGCCTTCCTTTCCTTCCTCCCAAGAGTGGCAAGAAATTCTGTCCTTCAGGACACCAGCTGCCCGTTGCTCCCCTCCCCAAACCTTCTCCTGTAGCAGCCGCGTTTCTGATAAGGCGTTATTGCTTGATAAAAAACTGGCAGGGAAGTTCCAGCGCCAACTTCTTCCCAACATCACTGGGCCAGTCCAGTGCTTTCCTGGAGAGCAAAGGGTCCCGGATGCAAGACTGGGAGGTCACGGCCCGTCCATCCCTTCTGCCCGCAAGAGCCAAGCCAAGAAAGGGCACCGGAGCAGGTCAGTCATGGCTGGATGGAGCTGGGGTGGAGGGGCTGGAGGAAGGGGAGCACATGCTGCACTCGAGCCACGGCTGAAGAGGGACCCGCTCTCTACTCTCTGTTCTCTTCAAAGGCAGCCTGGATTACAATGGACACGTGGGCAGCCCAGCTGCAGTCAGGCACTTTCCGGGCCGTCCCCCGTCAAGCTGGGCCTTTCAGTGGGGCCTCTGTTCCTGAGTGGGGCTCCTCATTCCTGCAGAAAAGTGGGAGGGGGGAGAGAGAGAGGTTAACAGCTGCTGCCAAGGTGGCTTTTCTCCATCGGTCCAATTCGGCACCTGGTGCCTCCTGAAAGAACGGAAAGGGGAACTTGTTTTCTTGCCGCCTTGAGAACGAAAGCCACCCCCAAGGCCCTGGATGAAGCCAGCTGGCCGGAAGCAGGATGGGGACGTCCAGGTCCTTTCTGGGCTGGCAGGGGCAGCCACCGAGTCTCCCCTCGGAGAGCCTCTGGAGATCAGGCTTGGCCCTTCTGAGCAAAACCCCAGGTAGCCCAGAAAAAAGCCTCCCCTCTTCAAGAAAACGGTCCCATTGCTAAGTCCCACCGCTTCGCAACGAGCGATACTTTGGCCTGGCTCAGTTTCTCTTCCTGCAGAACAGCAACTCTTTGACCTAAGACAAAACCAGAACTTTGTCACATGCAGTAAAACGCAATCTTAACACAGAAGCTACATGAGGCGTGTTAAGATATTCATGAACTGGGAGTGCCATGTTAACAAGGTCAGCCAATGAATAGGCATAGCAACAAAGTCAGCCAATGGGAGCTAAAAACTTCTGAGTCTGTGCAGAGAATCGAAACTGAAAACTTAGCTTAGCTCACTTTGTGCTCTCTGTCCACTGTGCTTGCCTCCTCTGCTGAAATGAAAACTAACTCCTGCTTGTGTTTACTTGAAGAAATTGTGTGTGTGTGTGTGTGTGTGTGTGTGTGTGTGTGTGTGTGTGTGTGTGTGTGTATATATATATGTATATATGTGTGTGTGTATATATATATATATATATATATATATATGTGTGTGTGTGTATATATATATATATATATATATATATATATATATATATATATATATATATATATATATATATATATATATATATATATATATATATATATATATATATATATATATATATATATATATATATATATATATATATATATATATATATATATATATATGAAATTCACATCCGGCTATCACTCAAGTCTTCAGCTAAGGGAGGGTCTCTCTCGGTCCCAGGGATGCCTCGCTGGGCGTGCCTGTGTGTGGAACCAGGCCATTCTGAGAAGCGGGGAAAAGCTACCCGCGTACTGACCACCAGGTGCCTGGCAGCACCCTTCAGAAGCTCCCTGGTGCCTTTCAGGGTCAATACTGGAATTCACAAGGCTGCCGGCCCCTGGGAAAGGGCTTATGGCCTCCACACAGGCCTGTCCTAAGAGATCACAGGGCTAACTCCCCAGAGGGGAGTGGCCTTGACTCACCATTTGCTCTGATGTAGATGAAACATGATCCAAAGATGAAGGCCATCGGCCTCCAGTGAGGGCAGGCAAGCTGGGGCCTGCATTTTTTCCACCCTGTGCCGACTGCAGAGGCATTTCAACCCAGAAGGCAGCTGCCTGTGAGATCCAAACTACCCAAATTCCCTCTGGAAGATCCGCAGGGATCCGGAGAATGCTGTTCCCCACGGGGACTTCAGAGAGCGGGGGTTTGTGAGCAGCAGCAGCAGCAGCAACAGAAACCCTGATTTTCGCAGCCGCTTGTAATCGGCTGGGAGTCATGGGTTCTGTCGTGCTCTGAGCTGTAAATGCAGCCCTCGTGGACTCCAGCCTTGACCAAATCCCACCTTTTCAATCACTCTGGAGTTTTATTTCCTTCCTTCCTTCCTTCCTTTTTTGCTGCCTCTTTAAGATAGAGAAACCTTTGATCAGAACCACCAAGCCTAGAAGCGTCTGGGTGAGTTTCCCTTCAATCTGGGTAAAAGGAAGGAAAATGGCCCTTTCCAGCTCTGAAAGATCTTTGGGCAGGAGGGGACTTTTTGCAATATGCAGCAAAGGGATGAGTTTAGGCTTTAAATATTAAGGCTTTGTGAAACTGGTTTAAAGAAAGGTTTTGAAACTAATGAGACGGATCCTCTGGAGGGAAAGGCCTGTTTTTGTTTACATTTCAATGCAAAACCAGCGTCTGACAGTGGATGACTGAAGCACAGGAGGGTCCCTCCCTCCAAAGGGAACATGTGATCTGGGGCTGGTGAAGGGCTGCAGCCTTCAAGCTCATTTTGGTATTGAAGATGAACAAAATCCTTTGAAGACAATCGAAATGGACTTTAAAAATTAAAACTCACAAGAGGAAGAGAGAGAGAGAAGTGCTGAATTTACAAGTGGAATTGAATGATCATTTTAAAACCAAACAGGCCTACAATTAATGTACCCAAAGAACAATGTGGACTATCCTTTCAAATTCAAATATAAGCCAAATATATTGGATTTCGCAGCCCCATTCCTCCCCCGCAGGGAGGCGGGACCGACTAGGTGGTTCCGCCCCAGGCGCCTAATGGAACCGGAAGGATTCCAGAGGGAACTTGGGGAAATACCTGAAACCCTGGTACACAATTCGGCTGACTCCCTGGTGGCTGCTTGGAACACCGCAGCATCAGGGGCCCTAGACCGAATTGCGCCTAAGCGACCTCTCTATGGCAGTGGATCCCGGAAAGCTCCCTGGTTTACCGAGGAGCTCCGGGAGATGAAACGCCAGAAGAGACGTCTAGAACGCCGCTGGAGGGCCAGAAAAACCGAGTCTGATCGAACACTATTAAGAATTTACATCAGATCTTATTTAGTGGCGATAAGGGCGGCAAAACGATCCTATTTTTCCGCTCTTATTGCGTCCGCAGATTCCCGCCCGGCCGCCTTGTTTAGGGTGACGCGCTCCCTCCTTGCAAAAGGGGGGAGCGAGGAACACTTACAAGGCAGAGCTGAGGAATTCGCTGAGTTTCTGTCGGATAAAGTCGCTCAGATTCGGTCAAACCTGGACTCTGGCTGGGCAGAGTCCATTGAGTTGACAGGGGCTAGTCCTAGTCCATCTTTATGGGAAGAGTTTGGGCCTGTTTCTCCTGAGGATGTGGACAGGGCTGTGGGAGCGATGGGTACCTCCACCTGTTTATTGGACCCGTGCCCCTCCTGGCTGGTCTCGACCAGCAGGGAGGTGGCACGCGGCTGGATCCAGGCGGTGGTCACCGCTTCTTTGAGAGAGGGATCCGTACCGCAGTCGTCAAAAGCTGCGGTGGTGCGACCCCTCCTGAAGAAGCCTTCCCTGGATCC